>WTSP01016242.1:23250-38881 GCA_025331215.1 Actenoides lindsayi | reverse complement strand
TAATAGTAATAATAATAATGAATATATACAAACTGCAATGACTCAGGTTCTTGCTATGTTTGAGGATAAATAGAGTGCAAACCAATACTTTCATTCTTCTCTAGTTTGCTTTTAAAATTTCACTGGATGTTCTTTGAAGATGGTAACTCATAGTTCATGATTCATTGCAAAAATAAAGCTCTGACTTAGTGAATGCATAAACATCCTGACTACAGTAATAAAACAGAAACTCTAAAAAGCACAGGAGGAATACTGCATGCCAGAATGTTCTAAAATACTCAGATAAATTCAGTCTTCTTCTTGGCACCCAGGAAAAGATACTACAATCCAGTTGTGCAAAAAGAGTGAAAATACCGTATAAGCCCCTATATACTTCACAGTCTTTGTAAACGTGAAATTGGGTATTCTTATCATGAAGAACTGGGAAGAATCAGCATGACTTTCAGTCTTCAGGTATTAAAAACCACATAAAATTTTCAGTTGTCACTGATCAAAGTACAGGAAGTAACTCCTCAGGTTGCTTTGCGTGCTCAACTTTTGTTCGGTGCACAAGCGCTTGTGTCAGGTGGATCTTCTAGCTGGAATTCTCAGAGGAATCTCTAAGTAATAGGTCAGTAATGTCCCTTGGAATTTCAGTCTAGGTGCAGAAAGTAACAAATGATCCTCCTAGTAACAGCCTCTGGACTGTTTTTTTATTGATATGTGGTGACTGTAACAGAGAACTTCCCTCTGGACTGAAGAACAAGATTGCTGCTGACTTTTGGGAGTTTCCTTCAGAGGCATTCAGATAACTGTTTTGTGGATAAAACTGCCATTTTTCCTTCACTAACTTCACTTGACTAAAAACCACACCAAATTCTACTACTTCAAATTTCAAATAGAGATTGATGATTTTTACTCAATTAAAATATTGTAGAACATGAGGTAGAATTTTTCTGTCATGTATGAAAGCATTCTTGCACCTAAATCAGGCAGTCATTATTTTGAAGAACTATTAAAATTTCCAGAAGCCAGAAGTAGCTTGAAAGTTCACCAATGGGAAATACAAGAATTCACAGCTTGACTCTGATCTCCCAAAAGCAGCATGAATTAAAGGGATCGAATGTCAAGAGCAAGGCCAGATTGAGGGCCAGTACCTTCAAGAGTTACTTCATTCAGTGTAATGAGGGTGTGAAGGCAGAATAAATAACAAGAAACATCAGGGTGCATTTGTGCATAAGTAGTTATTTCAGTGATGAAATAACAGAGTTTGGGATATGGTGTCATTGGTAGTTAACTGAACACAGCTCTGTCTGTAAAATGAAACCTGGCAAATTCAGGGCCCTGCTTTTATGGAACACTGATTATAGTGGACCTAATGATTGAAGCCTCGTTAGATTTGTGAGGAAGACCTCAGTCTTTCTGTTGCACTGTCATTATTCTGCAGATGTCCTTAAACAAAGGTGCAGCACATCGTTCCTTGCTTGTTTCTTTTCCCACTGTCCTTACAGCCACCTGCTTTCTCCTCCAGTCTCTTACCTCAGTATGTCTCTTGAGTGATCCCAGATACCTGTAATTTCTTCTTTAGCTATCAGGATATATATGTGCCAGATCAAGAAATTGTCATCTTCACTATTTAAACTGAGTGACAGCATGATTTCAGGTTTGCATCAGATCCCATGTTTCGCTTGCAGTTTGTCAGTATTATGTTTCTTCTTCCTTCAAGTCTTTTGCTACCCTTTCCTGTCTTCCTCGCATACACACCTCTGTGTCCTCTTGTGCTTTTCTTGCAAACATGTCTTCTTTACTCATCCTTTTTTCCTCTTTTTTTTATTCTTTATTATTTGCTTTCTGCTTTTGCTCCCTTTGTCCACTCCCACTGAAGATGTTAGCTGTGCTGTGGCTTTCCCTTTGTAAAAACACTCTCCATATTGTTGTCACTTTGGCACTTCTGTTACTTGCTTTCCTAACACCATTGTGCAGCCATTTACTGTCACATGACATAGTGATGTGCTCACTGCAGTGCCCTGCATGCTGCCGTGCTCCCCTCACTCTGGCCACCTCTGCCTGGCTCTGGCGCTCGAGGCTTGGGCCCCCCTTGTCCCCTGGTCAGATCAAAGCATCTCTGTCCTGTGCCCCTACTCACTCTGGTGCTGTCAAAGTGCCCCCCTCGGCACAGCTTCATGTTTCCAGAAAATGAGCTAATAATGTTTAAACAAGGGAGGTAGGTTGACTGATTTGCCCAGGACCATCACAATTTGCCCTAGCTTGGCTTTTCTGTGAAGGTCATTGTAAAGTTGCAGTTCTTAACCAGGGTTCACACTTAACAGATCCTCTGAGTACTTTCCTCTTAGGATTTGGGGAGGTGAGTGTCAGCTTACACTCACCAGAGTGGCACTCACAAGTGCTAGATTACACTTCAGTTTGCCTTTCTGGAAAAATGTCAGTCCTGGTTCTGAGCATCCATCTCTGATGGAAGCTGACAGGTTCAGAGGGGCTGTGTCTCAGCTACAGTATCCCCTCACCACTGCCTCTTGGCTTTATGATGGTGAGCAAATGAGTATGCTTTTAGACAACTGCTAACTTTACATTGGGCTTCAGACTGGAAATAGCTCGTACAGGTGCAGGAGAAAGAAGTACGTTAGAGATTTTTGTCAGTCCTGTAGAATTTGTTTGCTCTAAAGGGCAAGGGCATGGAAGACCTTTTGTGATGCTCGCTTCTTGCACGTACTGTTTGCCTGCCCATCATTTGGGCTTCCATATTTCTTCACATGCACCACCACATAATGTTACTCATTACCGAATATCTACATCAATGGCAAAAACAGATAAAAACATTATTTGCTGTTATTTTTATACATATTTTCTTGAAGATGTAATTTGAACTTGAGTTACAACTGGATAAGCAATTAGGAGATAATTTGAAAATAGGTTTGTTACATTAACTGCCTTTCACTTACAGATACTGAGACCTGCAGCTCTGCTTCCCTTTCTATGTTACATATGTAGGTAGATCAGTTGATACAGCTTACCTGTAACAGAAATCATGTGATTCCACCACTGCACATTGGAGGACATGATTTAGAATGCACCTACCAAAGATCATGGAACATGGCATGTGTCCACATGTTCACTCATCTGTTTACTGTTTCATGGGTAATAATACTGAGTAGTGCTGCCTGATAGTTTTTCCCCAGTCCTGAGATTTATATTTACTTAATTTTTGTGTGTACCCTTATGAATTCCACATAGATTTCTGTTCTGTGGACACTCAGTAGCACCGAAAGTATGGGAAATCGTCATAACCATTGGACTTCAGTGCTCTGGAAAACCTCTGCCTCTGCAAGGCTTTTATTATTTTAACTATATCAATATCACTTGACAAAAAAAGGAGAAGTTTGTTCTGAAAGTCAACAGCCTCAAAGAGATGAGCCGTTACCTCTTCATTCAATGTTACCAAGCTCCAGGATTGTTTTATTATTTTTTTGTTGATTGATTACACTGAAAACTTGCTAAAAAATCCTTCTGGCATTCCTCAAACCACTGTGCACAGCCCCCATCTGTTATGCCGGGATGTCTACATATTACTGCTCAAAGTATTGGTTACCAAATTACTCTTCAGTGCAGAGGTGAAAACATATTTGTCTTTCATGTTCCTCAGCAAAACACACATATTTGTCAAGAATATTACAATATTTAGACTTACTTCATGGGCAAATGCTCTCTTATGAATCATTTGCCTTCAGTTTTCACTGCAGCATAACATCTTTAAGTTATTAAACTTCTCTTTGTTTCTGTTGAGTCCCTTATGCAAAAAGATCTTATTTATTACTGATATGAAAGAAATTATCTTCTTTTCCCAAAAAAGTTGTTCCAAAACTTTACTGCTGGCCCATCATGGACAGGTTGTACCTAGAGCAAAAGCCAAGCCAGACTAGGAAGCTGCCTGATGAGGAAGTGACCTGACTGCTGTCTCCACTTACTGCATCCCACTCTCTGTATATGTGATGTCTGACAATTTATTAGTACTAGACTGTACCTATTTAAAATATCATCCACTGACAGCAAATGTTGTTCATTTTCCTGTGCGGTTTGAACAAATCAGAATTTCCTGGTACCAGAGAAATCAACCTGCCCTTATTAAAGTAAATTGCCCAATATATGTTGAGCTTGGTGAATTCAGGAGCAGAACCTAATTGATAGAGCATTCACTTTCAATGTACAAATTTGAGCTACAGTAAATACCACTCCAGGTCTTCATAACTGCTTCCAATTTTAAATGTAGTTAATTCCCCTGCTTACATTTCCATTTCCGTCTTTCTTTATTATGGCCTAGCAATGACATATTGTGTGTGCCATATGTGGATTACATGAAGATATAATACTGTTGCGTAAGATTTCTTCTATCATTGATTTGCATATTGGATCATGTTATTCTTCCTTAAGTTTTCTGTAAATTTCAAAGGTATCACAAGTTCTGATAACTGATAATGCTACATAAGCCTTCTAAAATTACCACAACCAGAAATGCTTCCTTTCTTTCAGAAAATAATATACCCTCTTTTTCATTTTGTTTAATTAACTTGGATCATTCATATCCTCATTATTAGTTCATCTACTTACATCCCATGCCAGTAAGAGATATTTCGGTACAAGTTTGGTACTGTTCCACCATTGTGCCTGCAGAAATACTAGAGCTTTGGTGGCAGAACCACTTTCTCCAAGATGGTGATAAAGCATTTTGTCACACCCCAGTCATAAACTTCAGGTCCTTACTCTTCCACACTCAAGGCTAGCTTCCTTTAAAGTTATTAGAGAGATTTTTAAGCAAAGAAAAACAAACAAAACAAAACAAGGGAACTTAATCTCTAAAGGAATTAGCCTTCTGACACCTCTAGATTTTAGGGATTTTTTGGTTTAAAGTCCATCTTTGTATAAATTCCAGTAATCCACAGTTATAGTACCATATTCTTTTTTTGAACATTAAAGAATATATATCATTGAAACAACACTAAATGGAAAATTGAAGGCTGGTGACCCACAAACAAATATAAGTACAAGAGATGGTGCATCTGCATCCCTGATTCTTTCCATTAACCGTGCTATTGTTTTCGCTACTGTTTTGGCACAGTTTCTTCTGTCAGAGCCAGAGCTTAGACCATGGCTAATCTGTGGTCATAACATAATGAGAGCAGAGCGTGAATAGATTTTACTCTTTTGCAGCACAGTTGTGGCAGCTGAACATTCACCTTCAGCTAAACCCAGGGGCAGGACTAAGAATTTTTCTACCAAACTTCCTTAGTAGTCACAAGCGGAAGCCGCAGATTTACCTTTTTTTCCAATGTTTTCTACTGTTGAATCTGTGTATTCAGTCAAGCCATTATCTCGAGTGAAGCGAGTCGTTTTATTCTTGACAATTTGACCAGAACTTATTAGGTCAGGTAGGAAAAGAGCAAGTGTGTATCCATGCTTTCTTTTGCTTTTCTAGTCTGTTTAAAATCTCAGCCTGACAGCCTTTACTTTCAGTAACCTTCTGCCTTGATGCCTAAATGGATTCAGCTGAGCTATTGTGTGCATTTATCACATTCTGGTACGGTTTGTTCAGGAGATGGACCTCACACAGGGTCCTGTACAACAAAGATAATTGACTTGTATAGGAAACAAGGAATGCAGGAGATCTAGCCTAAGAGTGCCAAGCTTTATACAAGTCACTATGACACAGTTTCCTCCAGTTAGTCACAAAAGCCTGCAGTTTTGAGGGCTGGAAGCTTGACACGGACACTGGCAGCGATCAATCAGAAGATTCTTTTTGTTACAAATGGAACTGGTCGTAATAGATACAGATATATAAACTAGTAAACCCAGAATATATGATTCCCATACAAAACTGCTTCCTACTCAAGAATTCTTGTGCCTGTTGAAGGAATACCTGTGAGACAAAGAATTAAGAGTCATCTCATGAGGAAGTGGAAAGGAAAGTGGGACTTAGGGATACATTCCTTTGAAGTTAGGGTGTAAGAGACCAAGCTGTACTGTATTCTGTGTGTATTCCTAATCCTCTCCATTGTAACTGATGACACTTCTGGCTCTATTATGATCCATTTTCTTAGAAGAGTTTGTACATCTTACAGACCTTAATTTGGCTTGTATATAAAGCTGGCAAATTCATCAGAATTCATTATTGAGACATTTTAGAGCCTATATCCAAGATTGTGATGGACTTCTCAAAATGTAAGTGAAGTTTGATTCCATTCAGTTCATCATGTTAAGAAGTGACTACAACTTTCTTTTGCCCTGGATGTGAGGACATGGTCTGCTTGGGATTTAGATATTGTATGTTCTAGCTATAAATATGGTGAATTCATCAATAGAAATATTCTAATTCAGAGTGTTTTCCAGTGTATAATTTTCTCAAACTCTTAAACTGTTTTAGTAACAATAGCTATATTTGTGATGCATGTATCTGAGAATAGAAAAAGGAAAAGCCATAACGTGTACTTCCTTACACACTATCTGTTTATAGAAGAAGGGAGAGACTCACATCTTTTTGATTATAGGTATTATGCAATTGAGGCAATTTTACCAGTGTCTTTGAAGTAAAGGCACAAAATTTCACTAATTCTGTTTTGCTTTTAAACAATTATCTGATTTTCATTAAAATAGGAAAGAAAGATCAAGTTTGAAAGATGGGATATTCATACATTTAAAAAGTTATACATAAAATACTGTTCTTGAATCTTTTATTCTGTTTTATTTTGGATCCATGTTACGACAGTTTGCAGTTTCATGAAAATGTGCTGTTTTCAACAAAGATTTCTACTATGTGAAATTTGTTTGATGAATGATGTAAAAATCTATGTAAAAGCTCAAATCAAGTTCAATCAAAAGCATTTGGGCATTTAGGCCAAAGCTGTCAAACATTGGCCACCA
Source organism: Actenoides lindsayi (assembly GCA_025331215.1). Taxonomy (NCBI): domain Eukaryota; kingdom Metazoa; phylum Chordata; class Aves; order Coraciiformes; family Alcedinidae; genus Actenoides; species Actenoides lindsayi. The sequence continues at coordinate 31,972 of WTSP01016242.1, read as the reverse complement.
AACCAAAGAAAATCAGGCACAATAGTGAAAATGTTTTGGGTTTATATTTTTGGAAAAAAACTGTGATTTTTTTCTTTTTGCTGCAACAATTCACTTCAAACTTTGCTTCAATTTTTAAAAAAATTTTTAGAGTTCAGTGAAATGGAACATGCTGGCTAAACAAGAGAAAAAAACTTTTCTATTTAAATCTTTCCAATCAAATATCAGTTATTGTAGGTTGGCAAGAAGAATTCTAGATGTTTTGCGGCAGCAGTTGGGAGGAGGGGTGTAAGCCACACAACTTAGGAAATCTCTTATTTACATACGTATGTTCAGACTCTGTTCAATGTCCAAATGTTCAATGCAAAATGAGGCAATGACGTGAAAAAAAAAAACCCACAAAAATTCATTATATTCATATATTAGTAACTGCCTGATGAGGATGCTTGGCAGCATATAATATAAAGCTTACAACTGGAATCGTTAAGCGCACGAAATACAAATTGCTCTGGCATTGAATAGCTGTGTCTGACTGAGCCCTAAAGAAAGGAATCAGCATGAAGATAGGCTACAAAAGGAGGAAGCATCTGGTGCCTATGGATGTCTGTACCTTAATACATTTTCCAATTTTGGGTGTAAATACTTTGTACCAAACATTCTCATAGAATTAAGGAATGGTTTGGATTGGAAGGGACCTTTAAGAGTCATCTAGTCCAACTCCTCCTGCAATGAGCAGGGACATCTGCAACTCGGTCAGATTGCTCAGAGCCCCGACCAACCTGACCTGGAATGTTTCCAGGAATGGGGCATCAACCACCTCTCAGGGCAGCCTGTTCCAATGTTTCACCATGCTTATTGTAAAAAAATTTATTCCTTATATCTAGTCTGAAATTCTGATATTCACAGTTATCAAACTCCAGAAATACTTGCAAAGAATGTTGCATGTAAAGTTCAGTAGCATAATGTTATTCTGTGGCCAGGGATCATTTCACCTGTCATAAACACCTGACTAATATCTACATTTTAAATGCCTTATGAAGAAATTTTCTTAAATAAATGATCATCTTTCCCAGATCATCAGTGAAGAGATATAAACATATCCATGTGCATGTGATCTCCCTCTGGAAAGCTTTCCAGGCCCAATAGGAAACATTGACATTAGAACATTAAAAATCAGGAAAGAAGTTAAGTATTTACTTTGAAAGCAGTGAGTCATACCCACAACTTTTGTTTTTTCTTTTTCTCACAAGGGTTGATGAGGCTGACTAATTGCATCAGTCATTTTCTGGCCCTACATCAGTTCAGTTTTGACAAAGAACGGAAATTATGACTATAGATGCAGCATGTGGCAGAACAGGCACATGCTTAGAGCTGTCCTTACCTCTCTCAGTGCAAGTTTATGATCTATGCCATGTCATATATATGACCTGAACTCAGTTCAAGGTAGCTAATGAGTAGCAAACATTGCAAAACTGCTCAGCTGGGTAAATACTGAGCTGTGGTCAGTGTAACACCAAGCTCTGCAGTACCACATTTTCTTTAAAGCAAGTGCAGGACTAATTCAGTTATATCTGTACTGAACTAATCAAGCACAGTATAACCAGCCAATCAGAAGAGGTGATTATTCTGCTGTATTCAGCATTGGTGCAGCCTCATCATGAGTGCTGGGTGAAGTTCTGAGCCCCACAGTTTAAGATGGATGTGTAGAGACTTGAAGATGTCCAGAGGAGCGGAACAAAGCTGGTGAAAGAGCTGAGAGGAACATCCTGTGAAGAGCAGATGAGGACTTTGTGTTTGTTTAGTTTGGAGAAAAGGAAGATGAGAGGCAACCTCATTCCTCTCCACAGCTTCCTGAGGAGGGGACATGGAGAGAAAGGTGCTAGTCTATTATCCCTGGTATCTAGTGATAGGACACATAGGAACAGTTCAAAGCTGCATCAGGATAGGTTGTCGTTGACACAAGCCTGTCAGTGTTTAAGAGATATTTGGACAATGCCCTTAATAACATGCTTTAACTTTTGGTCAGCTCTGAATTGGTAAGGCAGTTGGACTAGATGATCATTGTAGGTCCCTTCTAACTGCAATACTCTCTTCTACTCTATTCAGCTACAGCTATAGGGTTGGCAAACCCCCATGCTGTGTGTCAGGCTGTGATGCTAACATTTCTACACTGCATAAAAGAGAACCCATCTTTCAAAGTTGTCTTCCTACAGGTATAGTCATATATCCACATAAGAAGAATTTAAATCTTGCCTCATTGTACATAAGGAATTGGAAGAAAAGTTAATTATTAATTAAAAACATGGAGTTTCATTTTAACAGTATATTAGTCTGGTTTATGGATTTGTCTAATGTGTCTCCTTCTATTCCCTGCCAATTTTCCTGACAGACCTTTTGCAGTGGCCCCAAATCAGCAAGTGCAGATCACCTGAACTGGAGACATTTTCATGCTATTGGACTGATGGAAACTTTTATAACCACACTGCTCCAGGAACAATACAACTATTGTACATGAAAAGGTAATAATACAGAAAGAACAAAAGAAAGAGGAAAAGAGAAAGAAATCATGTATTTTGCTATGCCTATTAGCTTGTTGCTATTAATTTTTTGCTATGATATGAGACACCATACTGGTTTTAAGGGCATAAAACTGTTTCTAGTGCATATTTGTCAGTGTCAAAACTTGTTAATTATAAAGCAATTTGCAGCAACAAGCATTACATGGCAGATAATTAAGAACACATTCTGATTAAATTTAGGTCCAGATTGCAGAATCCAAAACTAAACACTGTATGGCTCGGAAAGGGAGTTTTTAATTGGGAACTTCAGTTTAATCCTTATCAGCCTAACTTGCAGCTGTGAGATTTGTTATATTTGTGCACAGGTGTGGAGTTTGGTTACAAGCCCCTTTCAAGTTTTTATTAAAGTTTTATGAAGCTCTCATTGATCAGTTGCTAGATTAAAGTCAGAATGTGCAGGTTCAGGTGAAGTGGTTGCCCTGAGACTGGGTATTGTTTCATCGAGCCCTGTTCAATTCTGATTCACATTACACTTTAGTTTTTGTAATTTTCAGGCTGTTAACAATAATTAGCCTGAAAGAAAACAAGCCTTTTGTTCACAGGAATAGGAGGATATGAGTTTCTGTTCCATCTAATGTACTGGGTTTCAACCTTTTTGATCCACAGACACTTTTTACTGGTGATGACGCATTTGCTTAGCAAACATAAGCCTAATGACAGGGCTGGCTTTCTTGCTTCCTCTTCTGTGACCTTACAAAAATAGAGGGACCTGATTTAAAACCACTGTTTAAGCGTAAATGTTTAGTTGTCACTTATCAGTGGCATGTACCATGAGGGTACAAACTTTATTAATTTAACTCTGTGATAAAGCAGTAGCACGTACATTGAGCAGATCACATACTTCACCTTTATCCTAGAAGTTAGAATACTGCAATAAAAGATGTGAATTGAACATCCACATTAAAAATATTTCTGTTTCAATGTGAAAGCAATATTTAGGGCTCAGGACTGAACTCTCTCATCTAACCCAGTCTCTTACTTAACACAAGCCAGACTATTTAACCCTGTACACTTTTAACAAGTCCTGACTCTGGCAGAGCTACCACATTTCCTTTAGAAAAATGTCTGGTCTCATCAGCTAAGCACAAGACTGGTGCTTTGTGACAGAAATGCTTCCTACTGCATTTATGTAGCATCTGCCTTTTTTACTTCTTAAGCACCCACTCCAGTACTGAAGACTGCACTTGGCATAATTGACTTAGCTTAATCCTCCTGCTGTAGAGTTTCAGTGTTTCTAAGTAAGAAAAGGTATTTATAGTATATTTTTAACAAACCAAGACTGTAATTTTTTAAAAGATCCCTGGGCTAAGAGGTAGTACTGAGATAAAGAACAGCAACAGCAGATCTGTTCACTGCAAGATTTATTTTTGTAAAGTCAATTCAGAAATACTTAAAAAAGTCTGTCTTTTACTGTAGACTATTTCTAACAATTTGGTTGTTCCTATTTAACTGAAGACTTTTTTTTTTGTTTTGAAGCTGCAGAGCAGATTCAGCTGCGGTGCACATGACATACACAGTGTCTTTCAGTCTGAGAGTTCATGGCACTCTTGATAACTTTGGTGGTTTGTCTTTTTTAAGGGAATAAATATATGTGATATTTCCTGCTATAAATCTTTTATTTACTGAGAACATTTATGCATTTTTGAACACAGTCAAAGTGGAAAAATGTAAGTAGTTGCTAGTAGTTCCAAGCCTGTGTTCTAGAAATTCTGTATCCCAAGGAATTTAGCCCTTCCTTACACACACTGTTGTATTTCTCTTCCCTTTGGTCACATCCCGCAGTCCTGGGTTGGTTTGTACCAGGTCTCCTGCAGCATCCGCCCTTTGGCACTTTCATGTGTGAGTGATCAGTGCTCCAGTGCCTACAGTCCAATCCAGCTCTCTAGGGCAATGCACTCCCCTGTGCTTGTGTGTGCAGGTGGTGCAGTAAATCTGCCATAAGGACTGGCTTTCACTGTTTCAGACCTCATAACGTAGATGGACATATTACTGCAATTTAACCTTGCCTGAGCAGCAGTTGTTTAAATTCATATCAAATATAGCTAAGTTTGTGCTTGCTGGTAGTCATTAGCACCTACCAGCATAGCAAGATGTGCTCTCTGACTGTCCTTTTGGAAGCAGCATCCAAAGCATAGAAATGTCACTGAGAATACGTGAGAACCTTAACTCATATATGTAGGTTGCTTGGATAGTGGTTTGGTTTCACTGTAAATCACACTCATTTTTGACCTGTTTTTCTCACTTCCATAAAATTTGTGACTTATCAGCAACATGCCTTTTAACATCTATAATTTGGACCTTGTATGATCTATAAATCTCTCTCCCCTGTATATTACATTTTTGTTGTCATTCTAGGAATGATGAAGACTGGAAAGAATGCCCTGATTATATCACTGCAGGAGAAAACAGCTGTTATTTTAACACATCCTACACCTCTATTTGGATACCGTATTGTGTTAAGCTTGCCAATAAAGATGAAGTATTTGATGAAAAATGTTTCAGCGTTGATGAAATAGGTATGCTTCCATTATGCATTTTACCTCTACATTTTTATATCACAATAGGTGTGATGCTATAAACCTTCATATTACTCATAATGTATTTAAATTTTCATTTTCAGAAAAGTTAGTTTCTAAAAAAGACTATATATAGGAAGGGATTTGGTTTTGTAACATGTATAATGTGACCCAGAAAATACTGCCCAGATTGGAAGAAAGCTAAAAGGATAAAAGCAAATATGTGGTTTCTCTTTCTGAATACCAGTAGTCTCTCAAATGTGTGCAGATGAGCTTACCTTTGCTGTCACTCTAAACCCTTTTTAATGGATGTTACATCCCCTTGTTCATCGTGAGCAAGGACAGCATTAAAATCTTGATTCTGCAAGTTCTGGAGCCAGGTTTTTTTGTTCCTGATATCAACACTAAGCTACAGAATCAGGACATTTACCATTTCTAAGCTAGAATTTTTATTTATTGTAATATGAATTGTGACTGTCTGGGGCTTTGCAGAGGTTATTGCCTGTTCAGAGCAGTGGTCTATGTATATGTAATTAATTTATTCCTGCAAGTGACTAGAATACCCACTGCTCTCTTTTCTTCAGCTGAGCAAAATTAGATTTATTTTTCATATAGTACAGTTTTTCAATGTACTTCTGTGTTACCCCAATTATTGCTTTTATTTCTAATGAGAACTTTAACTTTTGATTGAAATTTTTTTCATGTCTCAGTGTTTTATAAGCTGCTATTGGGAAATGTAGTGTAATAGCTAATACATTCTTAGCCTTCTTTATTAGTCACACAGATGAGATTTATGCAGAGCATGTCTACTGCCAGTGCCAGGGTGCCTTCTTATTACCAAACTTGTAGTGACTTTGTCATTGACTTACAGGTTTAGTTTTTAATTGGCAAATATGTGGTTAATATGCTTTTGTAGTCCTGAAATCATTTAACAGTGTGTAGTAAGAATGATCATTTCACATTGAAAACTGTCTGTTTTATTCCAAATACTCTGTTTAAACAGTACTACCTGATCCCCCTGTCCACCTTAACTGGACTCTGCTAAATACTAGTCAGACTGGGATCCATGGGGATATTCAAGTAAGATGGGATCCACCACCAACAGCAGATGTTCAGAAGGGATGGATTACTCTGGAGTATGAATTGCAGTACAAAGAAGTTAATGAGACAAAATGGAAGGAGGTATGAAGCAAATATTTATTATACAATAGTCATAGTACAGTGCAGGCTTGTGCACTACTATGAAAAGCAACAGGTTTGTAATTGCTAATTACATGATACCTTAAGTCTTACAGTATATCCATATTCTTCTCAAGTTTTCTAGCAAACATTGTAACTTTCTGTGTCAAGATGGTTGGCACACAGGATAATAGTAACAAACCCTGAAATCCCCTTGTTAGATTAGAAAGTATAGCAATAGTCAGATATATACAAGTTTACTCAAGGATAAAGTATTGCTCTACAGTTTTCCTAAACCTCAGATATTTGAAACAGTGCATGGTATTTTAAGTAGTTGGAACAGGAATGTTTTGCTTGGAAGACATCATCACATCAGTCCAGATTCTTTAGGGTACCTGTAAAGTTCTAGTATTTATAATTATCCTTTCAATAGGTTAAAAGAAAAAAAGGAAAGAAAAGCTTTGAATTATAATTTAAAATTTGATACAATAAGCAAATAAAAACAATGTAACATAGATAAGACTTATAGATTTCATACCAGACAGCAATAGGAAATTTGTTGCTATGTAGATAGCCCGTAAAAATGTAAAATCTATATATCCCAAGTCTTTTTAAGTTTTCTTTCTAAAAATCACTTAACTTCTTATGTAGTTAGTTTTCTTATTACAGGGAATAAATTGTACCCTTATGCATAGGTAAGCATAGGCTAAGTGCCAGCGTGTTGTGGCTGATTTGCACATGGAGAACTCTTCCTGACTACCAGTTCAATGCGATAAGAACATCATCTCAGAGCAGAACCCCACCTTTGCTGCTTTATTAATATGAATGAGTTAACTGACAGAAGGAAAGTAGATAATACTGTCAGAAATTTGTCTTAATATACAAAAGGCAAATTTACCAATTGAAACAGTGAAACTAGTTTTCTTGTCTTCATTTGTGAAAGACCTTGGACCTCTCCTCACCTCTGATGTTAACATTTTCTGTTTATCCTACTCCTGATTAGTAAACCTACAGCAAAACAGGCCTGTGATGTCTATAACTTTTTCCAAATACTTGTCTGGATTTCGCTCTATACTGTTTTAAGCTATGCTTACTTTGTAGCCTCTACATTTTAAAGCCTAGAAAATTAGTTGAGTTTAGGCAGTAAATCAATACTCCTTAAGAACCTGAAAATCTGCAGTGTTTATGGGATTCATAAAAGAAGGTGGAATATGGATACCTCTTTAAAAATGCACATTTTTAATTTTTTTTCATAAGACTTTAGGTATCAATCGTATAAATACCCTAATAAAGCTTTGTTCTTGCTCCCGTACCATCAGTAATTCCATCATTCCTTGAGAATATTTCTCAGGAGAGAAAAGTTTGAAGAGCTGTGTTCTTCTTTCCAAACACAGATAAGGAATTTCTAAATACTGTACTTGCCTCAAGAAAAATACTACTATAGATTATGTAGTACTACAGATTTATATATTGTTTATTACTGTGCCTTTCAGCTTAAAAGCACAAACATGGCATAATTCACTGAGATGCTATTAGAGCACGAAAGAGACATTCCTGAGCATTTGGTCTGGCCTAAAACAATAGCAAAACTCTGAATAACAGCATTGGAGCAACAGTTGCACTCTGCATTCTTTGCTACAAATATCTTCTGTAATGACTATTGAAGCAGTAAAGAGATAAATGTCTAGTTATAATGCTATTACTGTTGATATTATTAAAGGATACTCTTTGACTGCTTAAATATACCATAATGCCTTGTCCATATCATTAATACCAAAAAACAAAAAAAACCACAACAACAACAAAACAATAACAAAAACAACAACAACAAAAATTTCAAGTCACCCTCTTACTGAGACTTGTCTGTACATTTTTAGATGCTTTGGGATAAATCTGTTTGGTTTTTCAAGTATAGCATTCAGGTTTTTTTAATCTGTTTACTAATTGAAAATAGGTAACTTATGAATTGAAAGAAGACTAAAACATTAATTAGTAAAGTATTATAACAGTAAGCTATGGTGATAAAAGGATCAAAATTATTTTCTGAGAAACTTCCTAAAAACAATAAAATCTCCACCCTCATATACCGAGTGTTCATGAGACAGAGACAAATGTTATCTGGCTCACAGTTTGAAAAAAATCCATTGTTGTTATTAGTTCCTTGCTGGGTATCTTTTTACCTACCCTCTTGTTTTGATATATTGCCCATTACATTCACAGGACTAAAATTCTGTCCCCTCTTATGTCTATGCAGGTTTACTCATGATTAGCAATAGGTATACAGACCCTGTAAACAAGGCGTGAAAACACATAATCTGAGCAAAAGTGAAGAATGATGACTTAATAGTCAAGTGTCTGTCTGCAAAGTGCCTAAAATGTTTATCTGATAGGGGAGTCTTGAAAGTCTAATTTTCCTTTAGTTATTTATCATTTTTTAAATTGGTCTGATATTTTGACTTACTAATAATA
>WTSP01016242.1:0-16883 GCA_025331215.1 Actenoides lindsayi | reverse complement strand
AATAAATAAATAAACAACAACAAACAACCCAGGCCCAAATCCTCCTAAAAGATGATGAATTTGGTGGTCACAACTCAGTCCTCAGTGAAGAAGGATGGATCAGGAAGGACCCTGCTAGCTTTCATTATTTTGTTGAAATTTGGCTGGAAAAGGTCCATTTCACACTGCAGTGAAGTGCACTTATGGCATGGACGCGTGCAGTACCAGTTCCAGAGCTGAACACTGGTGGTGTGTCCACACAGCACTGTGGCTGAGATACAGGGCTTACTAGTTTGAGGAATGCGAAACTCATCTCCCTGAACTGCACTGGGTATACAGCCTGATATCTTCATATGTTATAGGGCCATATGTTTTAGGGGTGCTCAAGCCTGTGCTTTGCCTAGCCAAGGTACCTCTGAACCATTCCCTGGTACTACCTATTTCCCAGTTTTCAACATTTTTCTGTTAAACTTGGTGAAAGCCATTGCTAGTTGCTGTGTTGCCTGTCGTGCCTGGACCAGCCTCTGCCTTAGGTGTGCCCATTCCAGTGGGCACTCTCAGTGTCCGAGGACCTCCAGCTGACCAGTAGCAGTTTCTCTATAGTCTGTGTTAACGTCCTTTTACAGAGCCAGACTCATTCAGGCGCTGCAATCACACAGCTCAGTGTGACAGCAGGTTTGTCACATGTTTCTTTAGTATAGCAATCACAGCCATCACTCTGTTCACTGACTGAACAGCATGTAATAAGCCCAGCAGCCCCACAATCTGGTTCCAAGCTCCCCTTCACATACTTTAAATGAGGTTGCTATATGCTGTCCTGCATTTTTATTAGTTACTGTGTCTTTTATCTCTTTCATATGGCTGTTAATGGATTTAATCCATATGACAAATGCTCTTCATCTTACATAAAGTTTTGTTATTTCTTTGATGGTCTAGAGATGTCCTGCCCATTACTCAATTACCTGTTCTTTATCAACTCTTTCAATTTCAAATAGAGAGCTACACTAATTTTACCTCATATTTTTCAGGGCTCTAATTTAGCCTGCATACATGCCAGCTTTATATGAGGTGCATAAAATTTTGTGTGGTCCAGCATCCCTAAGAATTTCCATTATTCACCTCAGAAAAAAGGGAAAAACACCCAAAACCAAACAAATAATAATAATAAAAAAACCCACAAAACAAACAAACAAAATCAGAAGGAAAAATAAACAACAAAACAAACAAATAAAAAACAACACACAAAAACCTGCCTATACAACTTTAGTGTACTATTTCTTCGTGTCTTCATAGCACAAAATAAGTATATATTGCATTCCCTTCCCTACACTTTCCAACTGGATAGTTTTCACATGTTAAATACCATTGTAGTGTAGAGCAATGGTTTTTCATGATCCTGTGCTCGACCACTAGCACAGAAAAGCAGTCTGTCTGGGATCACTGCCTCCTCCAAAATCTTGCTGGTTGGTTGTCAGAACACTTGAGTCTGGAGCCACCAGGCATCAGAGAACTCCACAGATTATAGCTACCGATAGAACGTGTCTCAAGTTTTGTTTATGCATAGTGATTATAGAAGCGTGTTGTTGAAGCTTCCTTCAAATATCCAATGGCGTCTGTTTTCTAGGTGTTTTAATTCTTAGCCCATGATGACTTTCAACAGTATCATCCTTAATTCTAAAGTAACAGTAGAATATAGTATCTTCCACATGGATTTCTGTTTTGAGCACATTTCCCTTATTTTTCTGTACTTTTGTTGGATTGTTGGAGCTAAAATACGTATTCTTGGAGGAGCAGTAGAAGAAGAGAGATTTCACATATTAAGACCTCTAATATCAAGTCTCAAGACGAATAGTCTGATGACAGCTCTCACAGAATCTCCATTGTCACATTTTATATTTAGTTTTAGATTTTGGGAGCTGTGCAGTGTTCCCCAAATAAATGCCTTTGTAAGATGCAATACATGTGGTTAGAAGGCCTTTAAATCATCTTTCTTAAAATTAATTCTGTCATGGAGATTGCACTAGTTTTAAGTGTTATTTTAACAAGGCTTTTGGCATTGTCAAGTCAGTAATGTTGTGTTATAAGAGTAAAAAAAGGATCCACAACCTGGTAAGATCATCAGGAGATGTTCACACCACCTACTTATGGCATGTATCTGGGGGAAGCCACTATTCTTCACTGACTGTATTTACAGAGAGCTTGGATTCTCTGCTTTTGGTCCCCTGAATCATGACAATGCCTGATGGCTAGAAAGTGAAAAGTAAATGGTGTGAATTTTCTCTAAATTCTTCTGTGTTATCCTTACAGTTCCAAGAAGCCAAAACACATTCAAATGTTTATTTTTGAAATCAAGAAGTGTAAAATTGCCAGTACAACTCAAACAAATAAATCTCAGTCCTCCTGTCTTTACAGTTAGAACCCAGGATCTCAACAATGGTTCCACTGTACTCTCTGAAGATGGGAAGAGATTATGAAATACGAGTCCGATCAAGACAACGCACCTCTGAAAAATTTGGGGAGTTCAGTGAAATCCTTTATGTATCTTTTTCTCAAATAGGCTTTGATTCTATTCATTGTGCTGAAGGTAAATAAGGAAAGTCAAGCAAAGCATTTTCATAACCATGCTCTTTTTCTTTTCAGTGGTGGTGTTGGTTGCTTTTTTTTTTCTCCTTACCGTTGATGTTGTATGCTTGAATATATTGGTAATTCAGCCTATGACATGAAAATAGTTTGGTGAGAGTGAGAATGTACAATTTCCATATACAAGTTCTGAAGTAAACACAGCAAGACTATTTCACAACTCATCAGAGAGCAAAAATACAGATAGCTTTAAGAATCAGAAATAATTACTATTGTACATCTTATAGAGCCTAAAATACAGTTAAATCTCATACTTCATTATCTAAAATAAGCACTCCAGTAATGAAGAGATGAAGTCACTTCTATTAAAATGTTCATACTGCTGGCTAAGTTTGTGATCAGAATGATGTGTTTTTCTGATCTGCCTGATACTATCAAGGACAGTGAGATATTTTCTTATTCTTGCTTCTGTCTTGTACTTGTTTTTAAAGTTCTGTTAAAGACAGAATAAACAGCCATTGAGCACCACACTTTTTCTTCTCAAGTCAGAGCTACTAAATTAACTCTTCCAAATATAAGCTTTTCAGCAAATTATTTTAACAAGCTGCTTTTCTTAATTTTTCAGGGTATCACTGAAGTTGTTAAATAGAATGACCCATAATTCTTTTTAAAATCTTGCTAGTTTCCCCTTTTTGATTCCTTATATTACTAGCTTCCAATCCTAATCTATATGAACAGCTAATGTTCTGGACGTGTGGCATTATTTTATGAACCCCATATGCATTAAGTTGTCAAGGTTTTCATATAAACAGAATGAAAATACAATGAAAATTAAAGCCATCCTACAAGCACTCTTTTCTTCAGTAACTACAACCCAGATTCTGCTATCTGATCCATATCTGTACATCACACACAGCAAGAGTGATCTGATTTGATTGAGAATTTATTGTTGCTTATTTTGTGTATCACCTTTAGGAACACAGAATTAAAATTTAATTTTTCTGTGTATTAAAAATTGGAAGCAGTTAAATTCAAATGCAATATTCTAACTTTTTCAAGCAGACGGACGTTCACAGGTCTCGTTGACATGACAAGGACTTACTGGTTCTCCATTAAAACAGGGACCTGTCTAACACAGATATATCCAGATAGGACTTATGCCTGAAAACGCATCCAGTCAAAATTTTAATTTGTGAGCACAAGGCTACTAGTACCTGAATTTATTTATTTATTTTTCACCAAAAGGATGCATATTTATGGTCATGTTTAGAATTATTAAGTTTTCTGCCCAGTATTCCTTGGCCCAAAAAGTGAGTGAAGTTTGTATGGAAAGCCTAAAATTGGGAACAAATGAGAAGAATCTAAGACTAAAGCCAGAATAAATTTCTCTATACTTTGTATTCTACAGTGTCAGGTTCAGTATAACAGAATCGACAATATTTAAAAGATAAAACATGTCATTTATCGGCATTGTTCTTCATTGCTACCTGATTGCATTTCTGAAAGACCTAAATTACTTGTAGCCTCCTGCAAGGTAAATAAAAGTGAGAATTACTTTCTTTTTTCAATTGCTATCTCACAACTTAAATGTTTGACCTTTAGAAAAAGGAATGCTTTTTGACACCACCATATTTTAATTTCTGTGAGAGAATAATGGTTTGCCTATGATTTAGTATCCTGCTAATAAAGTTCTCTCAGCTTGGGCAAACAAGCAATAACATGGTCTGTGGCACTATATGCCATCAGGACTACTGGTAGTATGTTCCAAGCAGGTAAAGTGTTTCTCGTGGCTGGTTTTGTTACATATATTGCCCACAACAAGATCTTACTTGTATTTATAACTCAGTCTGTATTTGCAAGGAGTGTCAGTGGACTCACAGATGGAAACTGTTGAGACCAAAAGGGTATTTTTATTTCTGTTTAATACAGAGATTTCACATGTAAGTCACAAAAAAAAATATCTGCTATCATTTTTTACCATTTGGAATCCTCTTGCAGTAGAAGAGAAGGTTGAAATTCAAGATGCAAGATTCCTGCTAACATGTTTTGTTTTGTTGTTTCAGAAATTGAGTTTCCGTGGTTTCTAGTTGTTACCTTTGGTGCATGTGGGCTGGCCATAACAGTGATCTTAATCCTACTGTCTAAACAACCAAGGTAGAGAATTTTTATTTGCTAGATTTCATGTACTTGTAGCTTAAAAAAATGTTTCAAATCTGGTGGACCAGAAACTATTTCTAGGATTGTTGTCCATTCTCATAAGCTAGATGGACGCTGGCATATGTGTGTGCTGGGCCTTCAGCAGTGAATTCTTTCAGTGGGTATCTGATCATGCTGACAGCTCCTCTTCCTTTTGGCTTGCAGAACATTTTATTCTGCAGTATTTACATAGCTGATTTACTTAGGCTTTGAAGGTTTTTTTTCTTTCAGTCCATTCAGATTTTGTAAATACTACCTGTACATACTGTTCAAAAGTTTCACACAAACGTATGTCTGTAAGTTTGTACTGTTCCTCTGATCTCTGTTTCTTCATTGACCCAAGGGAAAGAGTTTGAGTCATAGGGGAGTATTTGGTCTTTGGGGATAGACTGCAGCTCCTATAAATAACAGGAATAAAATAAAACAAAGTAAAGGATTGTGTCATTTATAAAAATTATAAAATTGTGTCATTTGTAAAAATGAAACAATGACACATACATAAAAATTTCAAAATGATCTCAAAGTGAATTGATCCCCTAATATGTGTGTTCAGGGATAAGTTTTGGCAGAATAACTGAGCTTGGATGTCGTATCAATACTGTCCTGGTCAAGTCCCAGTGTGCACATACATGTTGTCACTCATCTTGTATACACTTCAAAAAGGAACACTGAGGTGTTTTGCACATACCAGCATAAGGTCAAGTCATTGAAATGAAAGCAATATGATGCAGCTGGAGCGGCTCTAAAAAAATCATTTAGGCAAGCGGAATTATGCTTTGGTAGAGCTTAATTTCAGGAAGCCACTCCATGCAGTAGCATCCTGGTCCCAGAGTTAAGAGGAAGGTTCCTGATACAATTCATGCCAAAAACCTGGTATGTCAGAATCAAGCAAGAACAATTCACATGTGGGATCAGGAGCTCACTAAAGTCAGCACCCTGTACAAGGAGTGGCTCCTCTGAGGACCCTTCATCTGGAAAGTTCTGGACCTGTGAGCCCATACCCTTTCCTTCAGACTGGTGCACATGGTGGTAGGAGTGGCAGTATATTCTGCAGAGGAGCAATCTGCATGGATTTCATATAATGCAAAATATCCAGGCTGTTTCTTCCTGTATCTGAAAAGTTACCAGTTCATACTGATCTCACATGATCTGAACCAGGCTCCCGAGGACAGATGCCATAGGGATTGGCCATACTGTTCTGGAGTCAAAAGATGCAGGCTTGAATTATGCAAGGCTGAAAAAGGAGCAGAGCATAGTTCTCCCTTCTGAATGATTTCTTCAGGCAGTGACTGGTAAAATCCTCTGTTTCAGTAGAAGCAGTGCCCAATCCTATCACAGTAGCTGACTTACAGATTCAGCTGTAACTGCAAGTTTTAAACTGGTACCCTGGAGAGCCCAGCCAGTGAACTGCTAACACATCCCCTCTAGGGATTAGGTGGAAAATGACTGGGTTTCTGGCCCGTATCGAGGCTTACCGGGAAGAATTTTGAGGGTCTGACAAAAGAAAAACAGGTGGGGAATTTGGTCCTTCCATAGTTAAGCAAAAGGTGCCAGAATTTCTCCATAGCACTCCTTAAAACTCCTCTGATCCCCTCTGGACCTCACTGAGGTTACTAACAATGCAGCAAAACTAGTATTTGGATTTGGATTTACCATTCCCACAGCTTGCATTCTAATACAGGCAAGTAATGCAGTACAAGGAGAACGTTGAATTTTTCTTTCAGGACTATGGTTTATCTCTTTGCAAAAGAAGCAAGGAGGTAGCATGGAGGATATAGGCATGACCTACTGTTGTTGGATTATTATTAATAAAAAATCATCCTTCTATTTGGGTTCTCTTTTTTTTTTGTCCCTGCAAAGAATTAGAAATTCACTTCATGATAGATTAAAATAATAATATTTCCACAGTATGTACATGCATAAGCAAGTTACTAATCCTTTCTCTACAAGGGTAAAACCCTGTTGTAACTATATATTACTTATTAACGTATGTCATTGAGAAATCAGAAGTCTCATAGAGATGGCAAAATACTAGCCTAAATTGTTGCAGTTGTGTTTCTTTTATTTAGTAGTTCTAAAGTAATTCACTCTTTTCACCAACTCCCTTTTTTAATTCCTTTATTTAAACTTAATGGGTTTATACAAGACTACTGTGTCCCTGAAAACAAAATTACGGGAAAGTCACTCTGCACATTGACACTTGTATAAGTTTCCTTTGAAAATTATGTGAAAAGGGAAACTAATGACAGAGTTCTCCTTCTGTAAGGCATCAAATTATCAAAGACCAAACTCCAAAATGGATTCCCACATAAACACAAGTGATTTCAACAAGAATGGTTGCAGAAAACTTGTGGTTTTATTTGCAATGAGAGAAAATAATGTTTCTTTTCCTTAGGACTATTTAAAATTGGATCTTCAAACATTTCAGTTTTGAAGTGATTAGATATAAATGCAGTGTAAGACTCTCTTCTTTCTAACTTCCTCAAACAGGACCACTGTCAATTAAAAGCCATCATTTATTTTTTCCAGGTTAAAAATGCTGATTTTTCCTCCTGTGCCAGTTCCAAAGATTAAAGGGATTGACACGGATCTCTTGAAGGTAAACTGTGCTCAAAACTCTACAGTGGGAATCGTTGTAGTAGTAGTAAATGACAATTGTTGTCCCAGGCAGAAGAAAATTGTAGGAAAAAATTATGACAACAGCAGCTACAGTTACCTTTCCTTAAGTTAACATCATAAAAAGCACAAGCATTTTTATTATTTCCTTTATAACATTGGGGTTTTTTCTTGTGTTACAGAAAGGAAAGCTAGATGAAGTGAATTCCATCTTAGCCAGCCATGACAACTACAAGACACAGCTATACAATGACGACTTGTGGGTTGAGTTTATTGAGTTGGACATAGAAGACCCTGATGAAAAGAGCAGAGTCTTGGATACCAACAGGCTTCTGAGTGAAGATCATCTGAAATCACACAGTTGCTTGGGAGCAAAGGATGATGATTCTGGACGGGCCAGTTGTTGTGAACCAGATATTCCAGAGACAGACTTCAGTGCAAGTGACACATGTGACGCCATCTCTGATATTGATCAGTTTAAAAAGGTAACTGAAAAAGAAGAGGATCTCTTGTGCCTTGATAGAAAAGATAATGATGAGTCACTTCCAAGCCTTGCCGACACAGACACCCAACAGCCACATATGAGTGCTCATTCTGAAAACATCCAGCCATGGCCACCTTTTGCAGACAGCATTGGCTCAGCTAGTCCATCAGTCCATACCCAGCTAAGTAATGAGAATTCATTGACAAGCACTGACTTTTACGCGCAAGTGAGTGATATTACTCCAGCAGGCAGTGTTGTACTTTCACCAGGGCAGAAGTCCAAGGTGGGGAGAGCACAGTGTGAAGGCTGCAGAGAGCAAAACTTCAACATAGACAATGCCTACTTCTATGAGGCAGATGTGAAAAAATGTATTGCTGTGACTTCCCATGAAGATGAGCCGCGTGTTCAGGAGCAAAGCTGTAATGAGGATGCTTACTTCACCACAGAAAGCCTTACCACTACTGGTGTCAATCTTGGAGCTTCAACAGCAGAAACCCCAAGTTCAGAAATGCCTGTCCCAGACTATACATCTATTCATATCGTTCACTCTCCACAAGGCCTTGTGCTCAATGCAACTGCACTGCCTGTGCCAGACAAGGAATTCAACATGTCTTGTGGCTATGTGAGCACAGACCAGCTAAACAAAATCATGCCATAGCTCTTCTTTGACTAGGTGTGTGCAGTGTTTCACAGCAGAGAGTCAGCTCAGGCTTGTATGCTGAAACCAAAATGAAGTCTAAAAGTTTCTCGTGGTTCTTATAATTTTATCTGAAATGTTGCAACCTAAAATATTCATCAAAATATTCCTACTGTGTTCTGTAAATACTATCTATGAATTTGTCTTGAGACTGTTTTATTAGCAGTGACTGTCTTGTTCTTGTGAGTGTTGATTTTTGTGATACTAAACATTGAAATTACTATGTTTAATGTACAGTAAATCATGCATTTTGATACAGCTAAAAATCAGGTGGTTTAAAGTTTAAGAATTTAGTAAAAACTGTGCTGCTGGCAGAGTTCTTTGTATCAATAATTGGGAACTGAACATACAGGTAAAAAACCAAAAGTAGCTTGAATAAATAACACATTTATTTTGATTTATACAAACTAATAAAATATATTTTAATATTTCAGTCATAAAAGCATAAACATTTTCTATACACTACACACTGTAGTTCAATTATGATGACCCATCTAAGGAATGTAATTGCTGCAACCTTAAAAAGGAGTTTTCTGTTTTGTAAAAGTTTTCTTTGCAGCAAAAAGAAATTTTTACAGAGCTATTTTATACCTCCAAAGAAACCTGTAGAGAAACTTAGAAATATTGTAGAAACTTAAAGCAACTTATTCTCTTACTTTGTTACAGTAACTAATATAGAAATATACATTCAATTTAGAGTTTTGTAGAAAACTTTAAAATATACAAAATATTTGGGCAAATTATTATTTTCATTGTTAGATTCTGGTTAATGCTAACAATGTACTTTTTTATAAACAACATTTTGTTGACCACAGTATTAAACAGTGTGCAACTGTACTTTCACTGAAATTTTTTGAGAACACATGAATAAGCTCTGGTGATTTAGCAGCGTAATCTCTTCACAATTGACCAACTTCTGAAGCCCTCCTACAGACAAAGGTATCACTGTATTTATTAGTTTGTGCCACATATAGTCTTGACTAAAAAAAGTAAAATAAGGACTTCAGGAGTTAGCCAGCAGTGCAATTTTAAAGATATAATAGGATTATAGTGGAACTGGGGAATTACATACACTATTGTTCAAAAGTGTTTTTCGTTTTTGCAGCCTAACAGCCTCTTCTCTTACCATGTTAGGCAGACTTTCAGGAGGAGAGAAAATTGAAACTCATTGGGAAAGCTCTCTTTGTTCTTATATACATTAAGAACTATACAGAGCTTTGTTATTGCTTCAGAAGTCACCTTCCTAGCCCATGGTTTCATCATAGCAGGACTCTTCTTAGAAAGCAAATAGGGAAGTTCTTTTCTTTTCTCTGTCCTGAACAGAAGTGTGTGAAGTGCAGCGAATGCAGGTGTTGCTCATGATGTCTCCCACTGAACTCAGTGATGCTCTCTTTGTGACCAAGGGCTACAGGACTGAGCCCAACTATTGGGTGGGATTTTTAAGTTTAGCACGTACTTTATGGTAAATGTGCATTAGATATTCTGCTAATTTGCTGCTATATTTTTCTAACAGCTACATTATTTAGTTTCATATAAAATTTCATAGATGATAGACACTAATGCAAGTAATGCCTATGTGTGTGTTTGGAAGAAGTTTCTTACTCTGTTTCTATTGCCAAAAATAGTTAAATACCTCAATCAAACTCAGAATGTCATTTTGGTACTTTACTGGTCACACAAGCCGTTATACACCAGTCAGAAGATGTGTCTTTCAGTTTCTATTTAACTTTCCTCATGTCAGTGTTTTGTTTGTTTTTCTCAAAGTTTAATAAATGTATTGTCTTTGATCTGTCCTGACATAATGTGTTTTATTGCAGATAATTAATTTTTAATGGAAAATATTTTATTAGAAGAAATCAAGTATTTCTCATTGAAGGCAGCTTTCCTTGCAATAGAAGCAATGCGTGAGGAGATCAGTGTTTTCACTGATTGATATGTATGTAGCTAAAAAT
This sequence comes from Actenoides lindsayi, assembly GCA_025331215.1. Classification (NCBI taxonomy): domain Eukaryota; kingdom Metazoa; phylum Chordata; class Aves; order Coraciiformes; family Alcedinidae; genus Actenoides; species Actenoides lindsayi. The sequence goes on along the minus strand of WTSP01016242.1, from coordinate 6,379 downwards.
AGAAGTACAGACCTGAATTTATAGATGGAGGCAGGACACATTGTACCCAGAACAGGCCAAGACATGTGTTACTAATTTAGCAGACCAGTTTACCTTTGGCTAGAACAGCTTCTGGTTGCAAATAAACTGCACTAGTTCAAGATCTTCACAAGTCAGATATTCTGACAAACCTCAGTAGTGATTTGTAGTAACAGTTAAACCCTAGCAGATTATGAACTCTGAAATGTCAGACAGTCTGTCTCATTGGAAAATGGTGTAACTTGAACATCTACCTTGAATGTCTCCCAGTGTGTAACTCAGTAATGTATTACTGCCTCTCTTCTCTCTCTAGAGGTAGGGAGGAAGCTGTTGAAGGAATCCAACTAGACAAGGGTAAGCCCTTTCCTCTCAAGGCAACAGGGTTATGATTCAGTTCCTCTACACAGATGTCCAGTGCAATTTAAGGTCTGTAATCAGGCTACCAGTGCTGGTCTAGAACAGCACAGATCTTGTGTAGACTCTCTCACATCTAAAAGCCTTAGTGATGGCAGATCCCATGTTTTGGCAGTTGGATTGATCCTCAGTTGAAGAAAACATGACCAGGAATGTAAACATCTTTGTGTCAAGTAGGACTAAGTCACCATTATAGTTCATATTCTAAAGAGCTACTTAGCTGAGCAGATATAGGTGTCTGCTTTAGGTGAGCTGATTAGGGCTCTCCACTCTTCAGACTAGAATGGAAGCATGGATGTCATACTCACATTCAGACACCAAATGTATTTTTTAATTAAGGCACTCTAGTGTTGATGAGACTTTCACCTTAGCTGAACTATAGGACAAGGTAAGAAAGTGAGGAACCTTAGTGTTCTCTTATGATTTGTTCTGTCCATAGAAACAACTTTGTAGAAGTCAATGTAAATGAACTATTGCAATAAGTAAATATGCTTGCTTGTAATACCTGGATGAGGAACTAAGCTTCAGAAGGCTTATGCCTTTTATAAGGGTCTAAAAATACCTGATCTCCAATGGGAGTTAGAGGATTCATAGCTGAACTTTCAGAAAGGCCATGAAGACAGTTGCTCACAACTGCCAGCTCCCACTCCTCTCACCTGTGTTGGTTTCAGTGCTTTCTGCCAGTATCCTTCCATAAGCTGATCCAACTTTCTAAAACCTGACAAAAATCATGAAAGCAAAATATTGGAAGTTACCATCTCTTGATAAATGAATGACTGATTAAGCAAAGTTCCACATGAGCACCAGAGAAGAGAGGTAGGACCACATGGACGAGCGCAAAGGAGGGAGTAGCTAGAGTGATCTTCCCAGGAATATCTTCTTGGTGAAAACAGCTCCTTCATGCAGACAAGAAACAAGAGGAATCCACAGTAGGTGTGTGCTTGCAGGAACATAATGTAACGACCTCTTTTGGTGGTAACCATCACCTAGGTCAGCTTAAACAGACCATGAAAAGCCAGCTTGAGCTCCTTCCCACTTCCAGCAGCAGTGCAGCTTAAGCAATCCCATTCTTAGTGACTACAGTCTGCACGTACAGTTCACTTGTGGGTGTTTAGAAGAGAAATCTGAGTGTCAGGCTTGCAGATGTCTCTGAACTTTACATTCTATACTAGTAAACTGCTGTTTTCACACAGAACACAGCAACCTATTATTTCAAGATACAATGCACTTGCCAGATACAGAAAAGCTTATATTACAGGGTTGCAAAGCAACCTCTTTATTTCACCTTTTCTTTGAAGTGGGGAAAATATATCTGTACTTTACAGAAAAAGCCTCTGGACCAGTAGTTTTTTTATCTTCTCTCCTACTCACATGAAGAAATAATGCCACATATTGTCCCATTGCCAGACATGAGTAAATGTAAAAATGACAGAATTCATTCTTTTAGAAATGCATATTAAAATTGTACTTTTAGTTTAATCAATGGCTAAAATATACAAGGAGAAAAGAAACAGACATCACAAACAGACACTGTAAGCAAAGAGTGTTTTGGTGGTAAACCCAATAACTTTTCCTGCATTGAAGCTTTTGGCATGTAAACTGGCCATGCTTGTTCCCATTCTTGGAATGACATTTTACTCATATTGCATGGCAGAGGCTACTCTATATGAATATCTGTATTCAGAAATCATGTTGGTTCTCAAAAGCAAGGAGGACTCAAGTTGCTCTGTTGGCTGCCTCTTGGTATCACCAAGAAGCACACCTCAGTTTCGAAGAGTTTGGTTTTGAGCCTCTTTTCTCCATCAAAGACAATGTGGGTTTCCAAGGCTTCAAGTTACTGTTACGAGAGACTGAAACAGCACCACCTATACTAGTTTCCATTAAGATAAGAAATAATTTTATCAAATGCAATGCCTTACATTTCTTTACTACTTGAGTTGAAATATTTGTCCTGACTTGCAACACAGGAGATGAGATCAGCTGATTGAGAGCTGTTCACTCTTTTTGAATTAACTTTATCAAAGGTATATTTTGTGTTTCAAAATAGTAGGTACTAATGAAGAAATCAGTGTTTTTACAGACTTGACATGTTTTTAGAAACGCTTCAAGTTAATGAGGGCAATCTATGTTGGGAACACTCTACTGTCATTCATACCTTAGTATATGCAACTATGCATCCATCAGCACAGTTGTAAGAATGGGAAATAATGCTCATGTTCATAGAGAAAACCGTATGACATGTAGCTACAGGCAGCCTTTTTTTCCTGTGCTATCTCAGGGGCTTATTACCAGACACTGTAAAACAGAGTGCCTGACTCAGATTGCCTGATCTGGTGGAGTTATTAAGAATTGACCAGCTTTTATAGCCATTTGACTTTGAGGAGCTACTAGAGGATGTATTTTTCTCTTGGAACTCCCACCATTTAATTTCACAGTAAAAATTCTTCTCTCTGACTAATAATTAATAATTGCACACATAGTCAGTATTTTAACCACCGTAGAAACCATGCCCTCAGGCCACACAGAAGCAAGCTGTAGCACAAATCCATTTCCATGATTTGTATATTACTTAAACACTGGCTTAACTACTGAGCCATCACTCCCCCACCTTCTCTAATCACGGATATTAGAGAAAGTAGGCAGCATGTAGAAACAAGCGGAAGAGAAACAGTAACCATGGTGCTGGAGAAGCAGACTCAGTGGAGCAGCTGCCAGGAGTCAGCAGTGCACAGGGTGATTAGTTGTAGGTGGAGCTGTAGGAGCGGTGTGGATGACAACTGTAATCAGTAGTTGTAATGAAAAGCAGATGCAGCTATTAAAAATCGATGCATCTAGTAAATTGACACAAATGTTGGACAAGTTTAATTTTTTTTCTCTACAGGCTTTGGTATGTCTTTTGTATAATATGGACTTTTTTATCTTAATATATTAAATTTAGCTGACTAATGATACTTTAGCTTCCTGAAATTAGTTTGAGAAAGCAGAGAATTCTTCCACATCATGTTGCAAATTGTAAGAGAACAAACTGGAAGGTCCCCCAAACTGGAAGCAATAAAAATCAGCAGAAGGCTTAGTGCGAGTAAAAGCAAAGTTGAAGAGCACTGACAACTTTCTGTAGCTTCCCATCACAGATGTTATAAATGATGCTTCCAATTCTGTCCCTGGTCTGCCTTTGAGCTCATGCTAAAGGAAGTAAAAATCTGTTCCATAAGAGACACATGAGGCCTAGGTATGCCAGGAAGCCGATTCCTCACATATTTTCCTCCAGTAAAAAAATTAACAGAACATATATTTCACATATTCTTTTCACTTGTATATGAAACATTTTGATATTACACCAGAAAGATATAGAGTGTGGAACCATACAGTGTCAGGTAACTTCCTTGTACCAAGAAAGAAGTTAAATTTCCTGATCTCTATCACAGCAGCCATCTGCTTAGCACATACAGTGCTACAGTCTCAAGTTACAAACAAAGGAAATACCTACCTTGCCATTCTGGATGGAAAACTTCATCAGGAACTAATTCTGTGAGCCAACTAAATGTATGTTCCTTGGAAGAGTAAAGCACAAGCTTGGAAAGTTACCAAAGACAGCATGATTCCTAGCAAAACAGTGGTACCAAATGAGTGGGACCAACCTTTCAACAGCCATCTGAGCACCATATGCTTGTTACCCAGAGATATTATGATCATTATAAGCACCTTGTCCTCTATTGTGGCCTAGCTGTGTGGGATTCCTTAAGATAAGTTTTTACCCAGGTGTTAGAATTCTGGAATATTTTTGGATGGATCAGAAAGATTTGCTAATGCCTTGAAATGCCATGAAAGCTTTCAAGTGAAATTTGCTGAGCCAAACTACTGATAGAAGAATGTGCAACTCTGGGCAAGGTGCATCCCTATGTATAAGAAATCAAGCAAAGGAGGCAGGAGATTGCGTGGATGAGCAAGAAGCATCTGGAAAAACTCAAATAGAAGAACAAGTTTACAGAATGTAGAAAAAGGGACTGGCCATTTGGGAGTAATATAGAAACACTGCCAGAGTATGCAGGGATGCAGCCAAGGCCGAGGCCCTTGGCTTCTTCATCAGCAGGAAAAGGAATATTGGGGAAAATGTGGGCCCGCTGCTGAGTGAGGTGGGAGCCATGGAGACAGAGGATACAGAGAAGGAAGAGTTACTGAAAGCCACCTTTGTTTCAGTCTTTACTGCTAAGACCTGCCCTCAGGAATCCCAGACCTTGGAGACAAGAGAGAAAGTCTGGATAAAGGAAGACTCTCCATTGGTCAAAGTGGATTCTTTGTATACTTTGTTGTATTCTATTTAAAATGGATAGAGTATCTCTACCTGTTAAATGCTTCCAAGTAAGGAATGTTATTTGCAGGCTCATAACTTGGCTTGCAGGATAGAGCTTTGTCATGGTTGGAATGCTGACGTGGCTGCAATATAAATAGTAAACAGTAATTTGTAAAGTAAAAATCTTTTGAGTAGAAAAACATTCTAATGACTTTGACTTTTACAGAAGCAGATCATCAAAATTAACAATCTATTTTTGTAAAATTATGTTCTTTCTGAAAATGACTCAAAATGTATGATATTAATACACTCAGATGAAGAATACTTGGCTACTGAAGAACTCAGGGAATATCTGAATTTGTCTGTGTGGGGATAGAGCCTTTCTTCCCTGTAACATAGAGTAAACTTTTGTATTAATGTAGTTAAATTATTTAGTCTAAGTATGTGATTTCTATTTAAGCATGGGTACATCTGTATATGCTTTGCAAAATTTAAACAAGATCAACACAAATAAGCTTCCATGTCAGACAAAAAGCAAACAAGCTCTGCTACAAATTAATGTTTTCACTCCTTCTTGGGTGATGGTTGAGACTTTTAAAACAAAAATTTTGTTCTGACAAGCTAAATGACTGCAAAGGTCTCTTAGGCTCTAATGACATATGAGGGGCTTTTTTCCTCTTGGAAACAGCACGTACCAGTCTGTCTATGCAACAAAGTGCTGGAACATGCTGTCTACCTTCAATACCATATGGCTAAATATTTTATTAGAAGTTATGCTGTAGTCAAACACAGGCTATTCCAGACAAAGACTTGCAGACAGCATGATACAGTTAGCTGGTTTTCCATCTGTAGTAATTCAAGAAGTTATTTCAGAATGCAAACCAAGGCCATTTAAAGCTGAGCAAGTGGCACAGATAACACAGAAGGTGGTATGGGTTTTAGATCTGACCCTGATGACTTCTTCCGGAGACCACAAAATCCAGGATTTTACTGAGTCACACAATCATGTATATTTTAAGAGCGTTCACTTTCCAATTTACCTACTGTTTACCTTCCCTTTTTTATAGTTCATCCTGCACTATGGAACACTCCTGTTCAGATTACACAAATATGGAATTAATATAAGCAACGTCAGAAATTGGCTGCCTAACAGTGTCCTGTTACGAATAATTAAACTTGTACTTTGATACATATTGTAAACACTAGTACTAAGCCATTATTTTTTCAATTACTGAAGCTATAAAGCAAAGATTTAGTCATCCTTTGCAAGGCAAAAAGACACAAGTAGAGAAGAAAAAAATACTTTGTGGAAGGATGTTTCTGTTTTGTCACTGAACAAAATAATGGCTCGAGCACATGCTGAAATGAAGTGGCCTTTTCTGTTTATTGATGACTCCAGTTATGAGGAAAAGGTCACATACGTAGTCTTTTGTTTGTTCGTTTTTCTTTTTTCTAAAACCTCCAACCCAAAGACTTAGGTAACAAACATGCTTGAGGGATGGTAACATGAACTCAGTTAATTTTACTGTGGTTACTTTAAGGGCTACTAATATTGTTTTAACACATATATTTGCCTAATCACACACATATTTATTTATTTATTTAAATATCTGTTTTTAAATGTGTACAAAAATGGGTGCTTTGTCCAAAAATATT
>WTSP01016241.1:38813-57958 GCA_025331215.1 Actenoides lindsayi | reverse complement strand
AAGCGATGGACGAAGACGGTCGTCACAAAGCTGCCACTCATTTTCTTAGGCACTCCATCCAGAACCTCGGTGTGGAGGTGCTGAAGGTCAGACATCATCATTTTCATGAGGACCCGGACTTCTCAGATGGTTTCCTGTCTCACTGCTGACCTTTGGGTGTTTTTTTGTTTTCTCTGAGCCTTGTCTAATGCAATGAACAATAATCATAAAGTAACATTCAGAGACGTTAAACCATAAAACCAGCCTGCCGCATCGCAGTTAGCACTCCTGGGGATTGTTATCATTTGGGTTAAAGATATTCTGGACAGCAGGAATCAGAATTTGTTGATGTACTGGCCAACCCGTGTTGTTCACCTCCAGCAGATTTAGGTAGGCGAGCTTACTTTTTGGATCGGAAGTAAATAAATTTAAGGAAAGGTATTGTAAGATGGTAGTAAAAGAAAAAAAAATCTGAAAACTAGTAGGGGAAAGGGTAGAATAAACTGTATACACTTGTTCAGTGTTAAGAAAGCAAATGAAAAACTGTTTAAACAATATTCAGCTTGATATTTCAGCCGCGCAAAGTCAGGCAAGTCGTAAATATTTTTCCTATGAAATTACGTTTCAGTCAGCTTGCCCCAACACAAATGCCACGCTTCTCACCAAATGCCCCGAGAAAAGCTTCTGTTGGGCAAGGAAAGTGTTGCTGTGTTTGCTTTGAAAGCTCTGACGTGGGACAGTCGGATTTCTGTGCAGCAAAGGCCCAGCTCAGAGCACATGGATGGGAATGGGAGCTCTCCCTTTGCCTCCAGCTCTCCTAGCCAAACCCTGAATTGAGTTACTGTTCCCCCCAAAGACAGTAAAATGCTATATTTACAGCACATTGCTTCCCAAAGCAACCAACAGCTAAGCAACAGGGCTGTGCCCCCGTGCAGCGGAAACCTCTGAAAATAAATGGAAAAGGAGACAGCTGTAGAGGAATGTTTTGACTCTGTCAGGGCTGTCGACGTATTGAAAAGCCGTTTGACCCAGTATAAACATGGCCATCGGAGACTTGAGTCGAAACCCAGAGATGACTGGAGATTTACTGAAGCGTTGGCAAAAACGAAAAGATGCCAAGGGTGGGAAGCTGTGTCCTGCTCGTCTGGGAGCAGAGATATCAGAGCTGGCCACAGAGGTGGGGAGAACCAGGGAGAGCTGGCATTGCCCCTCCTGCCATTGCCAAGAGGATGAAAAACAGGGACAATGACTCTTACCCACTTCTGGCCAACACTACCCTCCTCCCAGGATGCTTCAGCAGTACCAGGAGTTTCCAGGTTGATTTCTGCAGGGCTTTGACATAAAGAAGAGGCACAGCAATTTAATTACCTCCAGTGACTGCTTGAGGCAGGACTGCTGCCAAAGCCAACTTCCTAGGCTGCCCATACCTACGTTGCTGCATCCACTCCCCAGATACGCCATGCCACAAACAGAAGGAAGCTGGGCTTGCAAAAGGCAGTGGCCACTTAGACTTGCATTTCCCCTCTTAGCCATCCCAGCATTTAGATGCTCGCTGGCAATGTAATTTCCCCAGGGTCTTCTCGTATTTTCAGGTTTCAGCTCATATTATGGAAACCCTTAAATGGTTTTAATTTTTCAACAGAGGATCATGCAGAAAGTTTTCCTTCCACTAGGAAGCCAGCTGATGGAAAAGCCAAAGGACATCAGCTTACCAAGAACTGCTCCTCACTTCCCCAGTGAAACGTGTTCATGTTCATGATAAGACATGGCACTAATCACATCTATTTCTGAGACTAGGGTCTGCCTTAAGTAAAGTGTAAATAGACATAATCCATTGTGCTTCAGATTTCACTGAGTAATGAAACAGGGCAAATGTCATAGCACTTCATCCTGCACAGAACAAAAAATAAAGACAGAGAAGCACAGTTTGGTCCTCTCCATGTCTCCACAGAATTGCTCTTTATTTTGGGATTTCCTGCTGAAAATGAAGAAGCCTTTTCATCAAACCCGCTACTTGATGTGAGAATGAGGGAGCAACACTGCTAGAAACACTGATAAAAATTATTACATCTCTTCAGGCTAGTAGTACTGATCACATATTTAAAATACACATTAAGCACATAATATTGTTTCAAATCAAGCACAAGAATTAAAAAAAACCCCAAACCTCAGAATATTTATCTCAGAAAGTGTCTAAAGAAACCAGAATGAGTAGAGTTTTTTTGTTTGTGCCTATTGCAACTTGAACTTGTTACTTGATTCATTGACTGTACTCCCTCAAGAAACACCTACCAATGTAAAATCAGTTCCAGAGTCTTAAGGGAGGCTCAGAACATTTCCAATCTTACTCTAAATGCCGTTTAAGATGCATTAAATACTTAGGACAAAAGAACAGATTGGCTAGATTTCTTTATAGAAAATTTGTTTTGCTTGTTATTGCCAGCACGTGTCCCACCACCACAACTCGTTAATAAAGATGATGTAATTTTTTTTAATAGGTAGGTTATAAAAAATGTGAATGTACTTGAATATCAAGAGCCACTATTTTGTATTGTGGGTGGTTTTCTGGTGTTTTGGGGTTTGGTTGGTTGGTTGGTTTGGGTTTCTTTTGGTTGGTTTTTTTTAAGTTTCTATGAATCTCTTTTGGTCCTGGACAAATGAAATGGTTACAATAATTGACATCATCCCAACGAGCATTTTCTCCATATCAAAATTTGTTTTGGCAATTACATCCTGCGGCAACATTTCACGGTATTTTTCATTAACTTTGGAATTTTAGAATATGTAAAGGATACCAACTGAGATGTACATTGAGAAGCACAAAAGCTGCATTAGAAACTTCGAGCTCGTAGGGAAAGATTTTACCTGTAAAGGGAAAACCACAGATGAAACAGCGATGCATACCCTGCTAATGGTTTATTAAACATGTATCTGAGTATGGAGCATCAATGCTTAGCTTTGAAGTGTTGAAAGTTAGATGAGTCTTGACCAGAGCAGAGAAGCCACAGACATGCTAGAAAATGCTCATCTAGTCCTTTGTAATGAGAATACAGAAAGAATCCGCGTCATCAAAGGGCAGCAAATTTAAAATGAATTAAAGGAACTACCACTTTTCACAGTTCCAATCAATCCCAGAAATTTAGGCTTTGAAGAACCTGGAGTGAAATGTTGGGATTTTTTTCTTAATATAATTTTTTTTAAAGGCTGGATAATTTTATGACTGCTAATAACATTTGTAACTATGCAAGCTAAGATAATAACAATGGTAATCAAATCTCATGCTTCAGGGCATAAATTGATTGCTTGAAGGGGCTATGGAGGTTTTTCTTCTTTTTTTTTTCCCACTGCTGAGTACATGATTTCACAACTGACTAAGTGCATTACAAGGGGAGTGTTTGCTAGTGTAAGTAGACAATTGATCTAATCCGTAATAACAAATACGACACCAAAATACCTGTCTGCTTTGCAAACACTAATGGATTTAGGATCAAATTCAGTGAAATATTCGGTTCTTATTTTCCAGTTAGCTTCCTACAGTTCTTTTGAAGGAAATCAGTAAAGTCCAGATTTAAAAAAAACTACAAAAACCCCACAAAGACTAAAAAGCAAACCACCCCACAACATTTAGGAGCAAGAATCTCACAATGAATCATAAAGACCCCAGGTAGGCAAGTTAGGTTTACATCCAAAGATCAGGATGAAAAACAGTCAATTCTTAGAGCATCAAATCACCACACAAGCTGATCCACACATCTCCTATGGCCAGCTGGTAAGAACTTGCTTTTGAAGACAGCCATCTGTGTCTATCAAAAAAGTGGTCGTCTCTTTTCTCTGAAAAACAGACACACCAAGAGATGTGTGATGAGATGAGAGAACTAAGCTGGGAGATAGGGATTTAGCTTTAATTCCCATCTCTACCAGAAAGCCCCACCCAAGTTTGCACTCTGCTGCAGGTCAGACAGACTACACTCCGTAGAACATATCTGAAGATTCACTGGACCCAACCTGGAGCAAAAACTGCACCCCACTTTTGCCACAGCATTAGTGGAAGGAAGGCTTGAGCTCCAGTGGTGCCACAACAGTCTATTCACCATTTTTCCTTCAAGCATTTACTAAAGATCCTAGGACCTGTCCAGAAAGATTCTTTCTGAATGAAAATATAATGAAAATGAATAAGAAAGAAGAATAAGATTAAGAAGAATAAGAAAGAGTAAGAACAAATGGAACACAACAGAGCAGAACAGAGCAGAACAGAGCAGAACAGAGCAGAACAGAGCAGAACAGAGCAGAACAGAGCAGAACAGAGCAGAGCAACTTTGTCATCTTTGATGTCATTACTTGTTAGGTGAGACCTTTATCACCCCAGGTTTTTGGTTTGGGCTGATTTGGTTTGGATTTTGTTTTTTGTGTTGTTTGGTTCAGGGTTTTTTCCACTGTGCAGTAGTGACATTCCCAGATATACCACTTCAGCAAAACTCCATTGCACAGGTTTCAAGTGCATACATATACTGAAAGTTGAGATCTGCCACACCAGTCTAGTTGTCTTCACCATAAACACCTTCTCATTTGGTAGCCTGGCCAGTTATCTAGCTGGCGTGTATCAGTTCCTGGGATAAAGCTGCAAAACTATGAGTCAAATAGAAAGGTCATGCCTGAATGTCAGCCCAACACATGCCCAGGCATCCACCACACAATGGGACAAGGTCAGTTATAAAGAAAAGCAAGTACACGTGCTCAGGAGAAATGCTATCTGAAAATGTAGCTTTGGTCTCTGTGCTGAACTGGCACCAAGCCCAGAAAGAGCAAGTCACAATATTTAGAGGAATGGAATCGTGACTCACATCAGGACAATAGCATTGATCTCACTCATTTGTGGAAGAGATTAAAAAGGCCTAGGAATAAAGATTTTCTATTTCCTGAACAATAACTGCTAGTCACTGGACAAAACATCAGCAAGAAGTTGTTCTTACTCTTGCTTAGTGTGGAGGTGGGACATGTAGAATGAAGTCCTTGCCTGGATACTCTATGAACATAGTCATAGCATTTTCAGTGAGGTAAAGGAGACCTATCGCTCACCAATGACTGAATAAAATGCTTTCTTTTTGCTCTCTGTCAAGGTTAACTGGCATAATTTGCACAAAACGTCTACAGCCAAAAGCCTACATTGATATAACACAGCCTGATTATCTATATTCCGCTATACCAAAATAAAAACAAGTATTTTAAAGAAATGGTTCGTGCACGTTTTTTCCCCTGAGAGTCAAAGCTATTTGGATGATTATAACAAGTAACATTTACAGAATTATTGTATCTACCCTTGAAACCAAGCAGTCACAGTTACAAATGTAAACAGCTAATTCAGAATTACCAGGGACCCCCCTCCCAAGCTCTACAGACACCTGAACAACATGATTACCAAGGGCTTCATTTGGTTTTCATGAGAAAAGAAGAAATGACACTGATCTGCTGAGACAGGGACAAACAGTGGTCTTGGCTAATGCTGTCATTTGTATTCCTCCATTTTTTTATGTCCATATAGGGAACCAATTTTATGAAAATAACCTATATTAAAGTCCAAATCAAACCCCAAAACACTAGACGTGTTGTTGCTGAACCAGTTGGTGCTCTCTGCGCTCCTTTACCAATTTAATCTGACTGGTGGGTTACAGGGTGTTCAATAGGTCACCTGCATCAGCAATTTCAGTCCAGACTATATATATTCTAAATACTACACGGTATGATACACATTTTCCAATTACACTTCAGACTGCTTTTAAATTCCACCAGACAGACAAAGTTATATGAAGAATAGGCAGCTTAGGAAACAACAGCATACAAATAACTGTATATGAAAATGGCATTTTTTGCACAGTCAAGCTATCAGCAGTTATACAAAATAATTAATGCAAGCAAGGACGCAATATCTTGATCAACAATATAAGGCTTCTTTTAAAAGTATTGGCAATTCTCATGTAACAGTACAGAGGTGATTCATCCCTCTTCAATGTCCTTCAGACAAGACATTCAAGGAGAAAAAAAAATATTACTGTGTATATCAGACACAATAATTGGGAAGACACTGTAAAAACAAGCATGTTTCTGTCTTACCCTGCAACCTTTCATATATATCTATTTTTATATATATATGTATGTTATGGAAAGCCAGGAAATTTTGTTAAAAATAAGCATCCCTCAGTAAATACTGGAAATCCTGTCATCAGTCCAAGGTGATGAGTGTGAATCAAAAATTACATTCTTACAAAAATGAAACTAAGGTCTCCCTTTTAAGTCTGGAGATTACCAAAATGGTCCAAATTATACTCCTCAGGTACAATAATGTACTCTCATATTTTTGGCAGACCATGCAGGCAATACTTAGCTTTTTTGCCTTTTTTTTTTTTTTTTCCCCAGTATCTACATTAAAAAGACGAATCCTTCCAAACCTCTCAAATCAAAACTAAGAGTAAATGGAGGTCCGTGGTGCAGGGTGACTTACCATTTTTGTTAGCCCACTGAAAGCAAGCAGCACACTTTTCCAGAACAGCCTGTAAATGCAACGTGATGGAGCAAGGAACAAGAAATGTGAGTCATAGAATTGGGATCCTTATGGAAAACATATATTCTGAGTGGCACCCTCCACAAGAGGGATTTGAGAACCATTGGCTGAATCTTATCTATTAGAAGGGCTACAAAGTCCATAGCTCTATAAGCAGAGGATATTAAGTAGGTATAAAAAGCCTCTATTGCTTTTGTAGTTTATGCTGGTGTGTATTTTGGAATTCAAGTGTCTAGCTCTGTCATCTGCAGCTCAGGATTGATAGGAAACTACCTGTTAGGATTCGGAAAGAAGTCAAGCAAACCACTGCAGCATTGGAATGTACATCTTAGCATGAGCCACAAGAATACATCATGTAGCATGTTAAGAGGTGATTAGAACCCAGTCTGTGGTACCAGAGGGAATAGGTATTTTGTAATGGAGGGCTCCTCTACCCAGCTGTCAAAGTATAACTAGAGCTAAAAACTGGCAGATGAGAAAATTGTTTACTAAATTTTTTTTTTTTTTTAAACAGCAAATTTAATTAACCATTTAGCAAAATTTTCCTACTTGTGGTAAATTATTCATGATGGGGCATTATAACACCAAGACTACCTATTTTTCTTAAAAATACTTTTTAGCTCAAGAAAACAGATCAAACCAGGAATGTATAACATAAGAAATTCATGCTAGTTGATGACAAAGGTTGTATTGCAGCCCTTGCTGATACCCAGCAGGGACAAAAACACAGCTAAGCACAAGGTCTAGGTCGCCAGGACCCTGGAACGAACCACGGATGCACTGCTGCAAAGGTGACCTCAAAAGAAACCCATTAATCCAAGTCCTGTCAGCAAAAAGAAGGGGATTTTGAGACCTGTCTAGCTGTGAAGTAAGTGCCTGCAGCTGTAACAACCTACACAGGCTTATCTGACTCTGTCATCCTCCTGTTCATGTCTGTGTAGTCCAGCTCTGGGATGGAGCAGAAACAAATCCTCAGTTCCAACAGCTACGTCTTGATTGAGGGCTTGGAAGAGTTTCTCAAAGAAGTAATGTGCTTGGTTAGAAATCAACAGCAAAACCAGGTATATGTCGCTGTAAACACACATACTAGTTTGGCTCGATGTTAAATCCAGCACTGAGGGGAAACAACAGCAGAGAGAAACTGCTGTCCCATTCACCTGTACTTAGCTACACGCGGGTGTGCTGTGTTACATACTGATTTAATGATATAGAATTATCATGAAGTTCAAGCTGAGCTGACTTCCAGCTCCTCGAAGTTAATATAGCTGTGACACTTTCCATCAGCTGAAAATTTAGCCTGTATACTTTTCTAAATATATCTGTCATCTCCAACAGCTCCCAGATTTCAACTTCGCTGAAACCGCTTTCTCAGTCCTTCTGCCATCTGCTTTTTTCCTGGGCTCACATGTGTTTCTCTGGCAGTGACTCCGCAGAACACACTAAAGCAGTGAAAAGCACAATGGGAAGTGTAATTTTAAAGTGACTTGCCTCATTTGGGAGTTAAATGCACTTATATCACACAGGCATAATGATTAAAAAAAAGTGGCAGAAGCCAATCCGTCTACATTTGGGTGTAAATTTCTCTGCAAAGTACTCCCTGACTGCTGACAACACCGACCTCTTACAAGGCCCACGAAGGCAGCATAGCATATATTGCCCACTTGAAGAGCTGCACACATCCCTTATACAACCACCGAAGAAAGAAATCCCCATGCCAACATTCAAACTCCAGACAGGAATGCAAGTCAGACATCATTTTGCCATGATGACAGTAATCACCAATGTACAAAAGGAACTTTTCTAAAAGGAATTGTTTCTAGAAAGCCAGATTCAATCCTCTGGCCAAGTTGTGGACACCAAAGCTGTTTATATTTCTCTTACCTTTGCTAGAATGTGTCTTTCCCCAGTGCCATCCGTGATGCGCTGAAATACGTTAAAAGTCTTACACTTTTTCTTGACAGAGGGAGCAGAAAGGGAGAAGGGGGTTCTGTTTTCTTTCTAACTATAAATAAAACAAAAAACTGTTTCAAATTTTAATTCTTCCTACATTTCATTCCATCTTACGTCTTCTGGATTCCTTCGTTAATTTATCCCAAAATTTGCAGAAGGGACTGTGTTTTCTCTTCTTGCAATAGTCAGTTGATATAATCTTCTGTATTTGTTGAAAACGGATGATTTCGTTCTCCACCCTCATTGCCAAGAGTTTGGAGCGACTGAAAATAACGAGAGGGATGTTAAATAATGCAACAGCAGCAGAAGTAAAGCCAAAAAAACTCTAACACAAACCACTAAAAACCAAAATCCTTACAAGATAGCCTGTCTATCCAAATCAGGAGTAAGAAGGGGTGAAAGGACAAAAGAAGACTTCAAAATAGGCATATCTTCCTCTGATCTGAGTTTTTGTACTCATAAAAGTTTTAATTCTACATGAAGATGCATTTCTTCAGGCACAGCGGTCAACATATAATGGGGCCCTTAGGTGGAAAATTAGAATATAAAGGCTATCAACTGCCAATTAATCTTGTGAGGTCAATGGGAAACAGCCAGAATTGCTGCTTCCAGATGGGTGAAAGGATGCTGTGGAATTTAATTTATCCTGTTACCAACGCACTCTGGCAGATATCCGAGCTCACGCTCGCAAAAGAGGAGCTGCAAGACCAATGAGTCGGCAAGACACAGGGCCTTATGTGTCAGCTTCTTACAGTGCCTGGGCTGGATATGTAAATTCACCCCCTAAATGGATGGATGGGACAGGTTGCTGTGCCACCCTCACCTGACAATTTAGATTGGCCTGCGATGGGTGTCATCATGGGTCCAAAGGTGACGCATTGATTGTGCGTATTGCACATAGCTCAGGAGATGGACAAGAGAATGAATTGCTCTTTAATATTATTTGGCTATTAATTTAAATGTTACTAGTGCTGGTTGAAAAGTTTAAAAGCTGGTCACGGTTTAGATCAGCTTTTATATTTAAAGAGAAGATAGTACTGAAATACCATACAGAGCTGAGCGCTTTTAATGTTCCGTGTTAAAATGTAAAATAAGCTAGCAAGTTGTGTTTGTCAAGAGCAGCTGAGAGATCCTAAAATTAAAGAAACGATCACGTCTTCAAATAAAAAAAAAAAAAAATCACTGAAATCTTCAAAGCAATGGCTGAAGGTGTGAATGCTGTCACTGATTCATACAGCTTTGTGCTTCACTGGGAAGAAAAAAAAACACCAGCAAGAAATATTCATATTACTATGTGTTTTGACTCACGTTTTCTCATCAAAAGATGCTATTTGAGCTTAAATTACTGAGCAAGCTGCAGCATATTTATGGCTTTGGATCTCCAGAGGGAGTGTGGAATCCTGTGACAAGCCCTGTGCTGTCAAAGCCTCTTTTAAACCACAGCTGATCTAGACGTGGTCACAGCCCACTCAGCCAGGCCTGATTTTAAATACCTCTCTAATAAAGGCAAGTAGGCCAGATAACCCCCGTGGGCATCTATTGTGGTTACTAACATACTAATTGACTAATACTGTTGAAAAATGGAATGGTCTTAAATATGAAATATTAAACGCTGTCTCTTTAAAATACGTTGTGGTGTGTATTATCTCGTTACAAATGGCATTAATAGAATACCGATAACAGATACCAGAAGAGATGAAATAACACATTTTCCCTATGTTACCAGTTTATGGTATTTCTCCTTCGAGACATAGAGTTAATCCTTATTTTAAGCATAACTTACATGACAGGAGAAACTTGGGTGTTTCCCAGAAAATGCTACTTTGGTCCACCGACGAAGACGAGGTTATTAGGTGGAAACGTGGGAGGCCATACATTTCCACCAGCTCTGTAGGTTGGCAGAAGTATTTCTCACCTGGAAAGTCAAGCTGAGCAAGGCACTGGAGAAATTCCTCTTGCGAGTCCAGCGTGCAAACCGCCAACCAGCAAGGGACAGTAAAATATGGCTTCAACTGTGATGAAGAGGATAAGGAAGGCTTATGGGTGTTTACGCTGATGAGGTTAGTGGCTTGAAGTGTGACCCAAAGAGTGGAGAAGATGGATTGCTCTAACCATGTGGGCTCTGCCTCACGTAGGAATGACGATGAGTAATGAGGTTTTAATTGGCAGCTGACTTTTCACCTGTACTGAGGAAGTGCTCTCACTTGTGCCTGCTGGAGTTATGGATCCCAAAAGGGACAAAGACAAGCCAGAATTAATAAAAAAAAAAAAAAGATGACAGAGTAAGAGATGAGCACGTTTTGACTGCTGGTATAAATCAGGAGTAATTCCAATGAGCAACAGGGTGATATCTCTATGAAATGGGAGCAACTGCGATCAGAATGAGACCCCCTTCTCATTAAGTGAACAAGTCACTTGTGAATCAGGAGAGAAGCATAATACTGCCTTAAATTAAAGCTGCTTGAGAAACAACTTTTGCTATCCAATTTGCACAGCATTTGTTTCACTCGCAGAATAATTTATCATTATTTCTGCAGCAGTAATGACTACGAGGTCAGTGCTACATTAGGCTGTGTGTGAGTTCCTGAGGTAACAGTCCAAAAGATAGAAATCAGGCAAAGAATGGCACAAACAATGACAGTGTAATGGGGAATTTTGGCAACTGGGACATATCCTTCATAGACTAATGCTCTTTTTGCTTTTTCTTTTTTTAATAACACAAAGTTGTTTCATCTTTTCATACTGTAACATTATAATGCCTGTTGTGGGCTACTTTCTCTACTGGAGGGGAACTCAGGGGATGGGAGGGGAAGGGCTCTTTTGAAGTGGAAAAACAATGAAGATGTTAAAAATGAAGAGTGTGGAGAGAAAAAGGGTAAAACAGGAGCAGGACAGGGATGGATGATGAGTGAGTGCCGGGAGGGAACGCTGCCTGGGATGACACCATGCTGTCCCACTGCACCCAAGCAAGGCTGGAGGTAGGAACAGGCCCCAGGACAGCCCCAGGGTGAGATGGAGGGGTCAGGCTTGGGGAATCCAGAAGGTCCAGTCATGACCAGTGGGAGGTGAGGTTAAGGACAAAACTGGACAAGGCTACCCAGAGCGTGACTCTGACCCACAGCATGGGTCCAGGGTTCCCCGGTCAGAAGAAGGTCCATAGGAGATAGAGTGGAGCACAACCACACCAGTGCCATGTCTGAAACACCTCCTGGGTGCCCAGGACTGAGTTTAAACACAACTAACTCCACTGTCCTTAGGGAGAAGGTGTGTGACTGAGGTCCCGGTGAGTCTGCTCAGGGAAATTAAGTCTATTAATGCCCTCAGGAGACAGAGTGATAAAGGATAATGGATAAAATTTATCTGACTGGTGTCAGCTGAAAGACATTGGCCTCTTGTGTGATGGTGTAGATCTGCATTGCAGAGCTGCCTTTCTCATTTCAGCTAAGTTGATGACAGAATTTACGTTTCCTTCATCAGAGGGGGTGGGGTGTTTTTTGTCTCCAGAGGACATTTCACCCTGGGGAAGAAGGGAAGTCTCTTGGGTCTCCCCTGAGCATGGGGGAATCTGTGAGGCTCAGGAGGCTTGAGGGACCTCCAGAGGCCACACCGACCAGCCTTGCACGAAGCTATGGACTACTTCTCAGGTTTTTAGCTCTTCTGTTGTTATGGAAACAGCTTGTCGAAGGGCTGCTGAGGTTCTGAATCCTGGATGTGCAATGAGGACAGGTGCATGGGGGATCACTCTGAGTAGCTACAAAGCTGAATGAAGATGTGGATATTATTCTACGTATATATGGAATAAACACAGATAGTCAAAGCCCTGACATGAAGGCATTTCTAGGACATCAATGTTCATAAGAAAGCCTGCTGGTGTGAATTTCTGCCAAGATCTGCAGGCATATACAGCATCCCCGTGCTCCACGCCAGAGGTTTTGCCCAAGGAGACAGCTGATTATACCCCGAGACAATACTACGTGGTGTGAATTTCATTAGGAGATTCCCTATATTTCTCCAGTTAATTTCAAAGCTGTATCCAACCTGAAGCTGCAGGAGCAAAGACCTGAAGATATAAAACCATGCCAGGATAACAGCAGTGATTTGGAGAAAGGTGGCAGCCTGACACCTGAGATAATTCAGCGACTCTCGATGTTCTGAGGCTGGAGATAATCATCCCAAGTGTGTTGTTTCATCTGGCATAACATGCATCATCCAAGCCACCGCTTCTAATTCCTTGCTTGGCAAACCAGACTGGTTTTTTTTGGACCTCCGGTCCTTTGTACAGTCAATCTGATGCTCTCAGCCTGTGAGCCAAGACAGTTTTCTCCGAGACACTCAATTACTTCCTTCAAGAACGAACTTGCGAGAGGCAGCTGTTAGATGCAAGCGCTCGCGTGAACGTGCCAGGGAAATGTGTCTGAATGCAAAAAAGGTCAAAAGAGATGACTAGTCCCTCCACGGGCTTTCTATCCCACCTTCTCTGCAGGCCATCAATGGCAGAAAGCTCCTTTTGCTTCTCCCCCAAGCAGGCTCGGTTCGCTTGCTGATCCCTCTTCTATTTATTCAGCTGCACAATCTGCCTAAGAGTATGCAAAGTCTGCAAAGCAGGCAGCGATATTTGAGTGCTGAACAAAACCATCACCAGCCAATTCACACAGTCTC
This sequence comes from Actenoides lindsayi, assembly GCA_025331215.1. Taxonomy (NCBI): domain Eukaryota; kingdom Metazoa; phylum Chordata; class Aves; order Coraciiformes; family Alcedinidae; genus Actenoides; species Actenoides lindsayi. Next base: position 44,814 of record WTSP01016241.1, on the reverse strand, counting down.
CACAGGCTGAAAGAAGGAAGGCAAATTCTCCAACACTGTTTCTCTAATGAACCTCACACCTTTGTCGGCCAAGGGAGATGCGTCTGCCGTTCACTCCTTCTCCCAATTACATCCTCAGCTCTTTGCTAAAGCTGCTGATCCACGTACCAGATAATGCCAGCTCTGAATGTTATTCTATATATACGACTATTTTTTTCCCTTCAGTATCACCTGTAGAAAAATTTAACTCACACAGGGTGCTGGCAAGCTCTTGTAGGTAAAAAAAAAAAGGCTTCCCAAGAGCACTGAGGTTTCGCTGAACCTGGGGACAAAGGAGCACGGCCAGAAGAGTAATTGTTGTAGTGTAGGAAACTTCCTGCCCTGCACTTTCAGACCTGGGGCACACTAGAATAGAGCCAGGGCTTCTGGTGCCCTCTCCTGGTGCCATAACATTACAATCTCCTCCATAGCAGCAGAACCACCAGTATGGTCTACTGGCAGTAGACTGACACAAGATACTGGTATTTATTTACTAGTATCTGTGATAATCTCCAAATTCAAATCAGCAAACCACACGCACTGGGGGAGAGGGGACTTGTGCAAACCCATGAGATGTGCCACCATGCCAAGGCTGTCCAGTCAAAGGAAGCATGCTGCAGTGACCCACAGGCATATAATTTCCTTTTGGAAGTACCACGGCCATGTGTTCAGGTCCATGAAATGATCTCAGGGTTTTAGCTAACACAAACTCTCTTGATCTGAAGCTGCTCTGCACTGCCTTATGTAGATAAAACTAAAACCCTTTCCTACTCGTAGCTTTTGTGGAGGGACTGTGTGAGGAGCCTCACAAACAGGAGACAGAGGCCAGCAGTCTGGGCTGCTGTCACCGGGGGACTTCCCAAATAAATCAACCCATCTGCGTTAGACTTTTTGTCTAGATATCAGGGACAGAGGGGTCTTGTGGGCACCAACCAAAACGTGGAGAAGATCTTTCCTTCACAAAGATTAGATGCTGCCAAATTCTTCTGCCCTTACCTGCAGGACACACAAGCTCTTTCCTCCAGCAGTGTTCTCATTCCTGAGAAGACCGAAAGATTTGGAGTGATCAGTTAAGAACATTATCATAACTACTGAATTTACAAGAAACATGTTATGACACCATGGTACAAAAGACAGAACAAAACCCTGTGATGAAAAGACAGCTTTTGATTACCTAATAGTACATCAGATCTCAAACTTCAGTACAGAAAAAAGATGAAATCTGGTACTCTACAATCAGTCCCTACCTTATTGCCTCCATCTGAAAACAAAATCACAGAGTATTCTTCCATCAGTGTTTGCTCCTGAAAGTCACATCGCCTTCAGAGAGCCTGAACCGAACTGAAGGAGCAGTTCTTTTGAAAGGGCTCTTCTCAGAGCAGCTTGGAGAGAAGATTATCATGCAGGAGCAAGATTGCACTAATTGGAGAAATCGGTGTTTCAGCTGCTGCTGCTTTGGAGTATTGGAATGAATTAAAACAGATGAAGCTGACATTAAATAGGTATTGAGAAAAAGCACCCGAGACTGGGAAAGTGGAGCTGCGTGCAAGATGAAGAGATGGTTTGTTAATGCGTAGTGGTTTATAATTTCATAGCACTGATTGCACAAGGTGACCTGAGTCTTTCTAATATCCTGTCTGTAGGACATAATAAAAATGTCCCACTGTTAGTCTGCAGCAGATGTCAGGGGACACACAACCTCTCAGCAGGACACTTGGAAGAGAGTAGAGTCATTACCTTCCCATGGCTCACTCTGGCTCAAGTCCTCCTCACATAAACTCACCTTCAGTTTCCATGAGGAAGTCTCTTCAACTTGAACAGGTATCATGTATTTACTGGGTTGTTTTATACTTCAGGGCAGTACATCACATCCACCATGCACAGCCTCATGTGCACCACTCAGTAGATGACCAGTCAGGAGTCTCTAGTTTACAGCTGCACCAAAAAAAAAGCTATTTGAATGTAGAAAAAAAAAAGAAACTGGCAAAGGAGAAAGAGGAGATTATACATACAAGGTATTATTCCCTTCCACAGGGTTCCACAAGGCTGTGAGTACTGGCTACTTTATTCTAACAAATATGTATTTTAGCCTTTGTTAATCAGACTTAAACCAAAACAGATACACAAACTAGTGGTGCATGTAAAACCCTTCTTCTGTATAGATGAAATTCAGTGTGAGCATTTTCCAGAAAACACTGATAAAATAAAAATATCCTGAGGGAGCCACATACCATTTCTTCAGCTGCTCATTATATAGCTTGCTCTAACAGTTCATTGTACTGTATTTTGTATCTCAGGTACTGATGAGGACAAAAACATTTTGGCAAAACCCAACAGTTTTGAGAAAAACTCTGGGCATCGATTTTATTAGCATGCAACATTTGGGAGACTTAGTGAGGTGAAGGCAGCACTAGATCCAAGTAGGTCAAAAGGTGTTACAGGAAAACATTCAGAGGATAAACCCTTAACTGGGTAGGGGAGAGGTACTGTTTTCGAGCATTTTTGCTTATAATCTTTCATGTATATAGTGGAATAGTCTTCAAAATAGGGATTATTATAATGTATGAATCCCTCATTGAAAAGAAGGTGCTACAGTTAACTCAGGAATTGCTTAATTTCAACCCCTTTTATCATCCCTAAATGTGAATCCAAATTTAAACATGGAGGAAAAATACATGGTGTATTCAGGAACAAACAAAGGTATTGTCTGACATAAGGAGCTTATGTAAATGTGGGATGGCAGAGCTCCTTTTACAGTAAACCTTTCAAATGCCTCAATAAATCATGAAGAGAAAAAAAAAATGAAATTCTTTCTTTTTAGGTGGTTTACAATGGGATTTCACCTGTGCAGGACTGATGAGGGACAGCAGTGTTTGGGGGGCGGGGGGGGGGAAGAAAAACAAAAAAACCCAAGCTTTGCTGACATCTTCCTAAGCAATAAATTACCAATAAATATCATTTTTTTGTGTGTGTGCCTGTGCTTGTATGAGAAGCCTTCCATTATGCTTTCACTGACAATTTGCTAATTGTAAAACAGAGGTGACATCATGCAGGGATGGATGCACCTGCAGGAGTGCTTTACATCCTTTCAGTCCCATTTTACAAGGCAGTAGATTTATCTTTGTTTTTAAAGGCACAGAGCCTATTTAAAAATAAATAAATAATTTTTAAAAGGACATTTAAAGATGCCTCTACCACAGTGGCTTGAAAGACATTGGATGTGATCCTGTGGATAAAATAGAGGATCAGAGACCCTGAGCATTTCCACTCTACTCAGTGTAGCCACTGTCCTGCAATATAATCTCAGCAAGCTACTTCACCACCTTCTTTCTCTCTTGCTGTTCTTACCCTTTAATTTTCTATTTAGAGTGGAAGTACTTTGGAGAAGAAACTATCCCCTACTACATATCTATAGAGTCCTTTAGTTCACAATGTTTTGCTCTCGTTTTTTTCTTGCGAGACCAACAATTATAATTACACGAAGGCAGAATGCATGTGGATGCAACATTACTTTGTTCAGGCTAATCAGCTCAATTGTATCAGTGAAATCTCTCTCAATTATAGGAGAATCCATGTGTGCAATCGAGACAGCAGAAATCAATCCTAATTACTCCCCACTGCCTGCACGATTCTCCTGTGCAAATAGAGGAGAAGGGACATGAGGTGTTCTCAACATGGTTGGTGGTCGTTGCAAATCCCTTCTTGCAGGAACCTGTTACTGCCCTATTAGGAAATGCTTCTGCTATGCCAAGCAAGAATATCAGTAGTCTTTCTGTCAGCAATATTAACAAAATGGTCGCTTTGAGCAGAAAAACAGTTATAAAGCTTGTAACAGGTCCTTTCTAGAGAAAGCAGTGTATGACCTGCCTCCCTTCCACCAGGATGATCTGAGCAATGAATTCAATAGCTTGTTTTAGAAGAAAAATACAGAGCCCCCCCATGTTTTATGCCAGGTGAGAACTTCATAAAAATCTTTCCATCGTCCTGACAGAAAAAGCTAAATTTTACATTCTTGGTAAATCCCCTTTATTCTGACATAGGCTCACAAATTTGTCTGAAACAAAAATTGACCTATGGACAAGCGCTGGGTTTACCTGCCACCGCTCCCAAGGCATGCAGGAGAGAACTGGGTAACCTCTGTGGCTGGAGGGGGCAGGGAGGGAAGCAGACACCAGAACTGCCCCACACCTGCAGGCTCTCCTGCCTTGTTCTGCAGCTACCTTCAGACTGCCTGGAGATGAACTGGGAGCTGGTCTGATCCCAATAGCATCAATAACTGACACAGGCAATTTTACAGCTGCTTTAAACACCTCTTGAGCATCCCTAATAATCAAGCTTCACGTCTATGTGTACTATTACAGAACGAAGGGAGTGGGTTGCAGTGTTTCATTTAATCACCTTTATTTTTATATTAGACTCCAGAATGTGCTCCTTCACACACACAAGTCAATTTGAGTTACAAAAGGTACTGAGCAATGTCTACTGAAAATGGTTACAAAGTAGGAGTTGGTGCAGACAGCCGGTGCTCACGGCTGATGTGCCATCTCATTCAGGTTGCTCACCTCAGCATATAGACCTTCTTTTATGTCCATTCCCCAGGATGTGAGTGCCTGTATTTTGAAAGTTCTGCTATAAAACCGTGCAGCAGCCATGCAGGAATTAGCAAGCTGCCGTGTCTCAGCTAATAATTTTTGTCCATGGTGTTTATGCAAATCAGAAATGAGTGAAATTATTCAGCGGAGTTGAAAAGTCAGGACAAAGTCAGAGCCAAAAATAGAGCAATCTCCAAACCCCTCCTGCAACACAACATCCTCCATTTATTTCATGGCAAAGACAGAAAGCTGCTTCTTCCTGGCATGAATTATACTTCCAGAGGTGATACCCAGACATTGGAGAATACGTGAAGAAACACATAAAAGAAAATTGGAGATTTTATTTTAAACTTACAGCCTGAAGATCAAAAGGTCAACTTCAAGTTTCCAGCTCTTCTTGTAGTACAGAGAGGCTGAACTACGCCACTTTTCTCCGGGGCTAGATTTGGAAAATACATGCATTCTTTGTTATAATTTGACCTTGCAATGATCTGCCACAATAGGGATTATGGTGTTGTCAGAAGATTATTCTGCACCTGTTTCCGTGACATTTGTCCCTCGCAGAGGAAGTGTAAATACTGGTGACATCTACCCTGGTGATGCCTTGTCACTTCTGTTGAGACATAGCTGGGAAGCAAAGAGAAAGGAGAAGGAAAAACATAATGAAGAACTCAAAACAGAATGAGCAGAAATTTGAAAGCAGTCTAATTTTTCCCCCAACTCCTACCAACATAGCAAAGCAAAAAAAAAAAAAAGACATGGGAAAAAAATCAATACAAGTCAGTAAAGCAAAAATCATGTTGGAAACACACACACAGAGAAATGCAGGAGCGCCCAGGTTTTTGTACTGAACTCATATTAAAAACTGGATCTCTCTCTAAAATATTGGGAAACCCTGGATAAAACACGTCTAGGATGAAGGATTGCTCAGATTGAACTGATTGACAATCTCCACGGGGGAAAAGACAGACAGATGAAAAACAGGCTGTTGCAGCTGGATGCTCTGAGTGAAGTTAGACATTTCGTAGCGGGAGAGAAATATAATAACTTTGCAAAGAAAATTGAATAAAGGTAGAAAATGCCCTCTACAGAATGAGTGAAATACTGGTGTCACAAGCACTGAAAGCAAAGCTTGAACCAAAGCTTGAAACCTCCATTTTCAAGGAATGCAAAGCTCTCCCTCTGGTCCCTGTCAACTTTCCACTACTTATAAATGGGATAAAAAGGCCTAATGAAGTTATTACATTTTATTTTTACCTTTATTTACTTTACCTTTATTACCTGAATTTTATAGAATCGTAGAATAGTTTTGGTTGGAAGAGACCTTCAAGATCATCAAGTCCAACCTTACTCCCAGCCCTATCAAAACCACTAAACCATGTCCCTAAGCA
>WTSP01016241.1:0-38713 GCA_025331215.1 Actenoides lindsayi | reverse complement strand
CACTTCCAAGGATGGGGCTTCCACCACCTCTCTGGGCAACCCCTTCCAGTGTCTCACCACCCTCATGGGGAAGAAATCCTTCCTCATGTCCAACCTGAATCGACCCATCTCTAGTTTGAATCCACTCCCTCCAGTCCTGTCACTGCCCCACAGCCTCAAAAGTCCCTCCCCAGCTTTCTTGTAGCCCCCTTAGATACTGGCAGGCCACAAGAAGGTCTCCCCGGAGCCTTCTCAGGCTTCTCTTCTCCAGGCTAAACAGCCCCAGGGCTCTCAGAGAGATGTTCCAGTCCCTTCAGCATCCTCAGAGCTCATGACTTTGAGGGACGGGCGCAGAGGAGGCGGCTCAGCTCAGCTCAGCTCAGCTCAGCTCAGCTGGAGCCAGCGCCCCAGTTTCACTCCAGTTCCCACCCCCCCCAGCCAAACCCTCTGCCCATCTGCGGACCGGGCGGCAACACTGGGCTATTGTGCGGGGCCCGAGCGGAGGGGGTTTCTCCGGGGCGGGCGTCGGAGGAGAGTAAACAACCGCAGCTCCGGCGGCCGTGCGCTCGTTGCCCTGCCCCGCTCGCTCCCGCGCGCTCGGGCGGCCGTTCCAGAAACGGGCCCTAAATACGCTTACGGTCGACACCGAGTTCTCGCTCGCTCGTTAGCGCGCCCGAGCCCGTCGGGGCCGGGGGGGGGGGGAAGGCTGTGGATCGAATGGCCGCGGGGCCGACGTCACGACACAAAGCCGTCCCGCCGGCCCCTGGCGACGCCGAGGTCTGAAACGTTTACTGTTTTCACAGATGGGGCAACTCCTCAGCCAGCAACGATGACTCCGGGTGCGAGGGATTTGGTGCTGTTGGTTTTGGCTGAAGGGGCCGTTACGAGCCGGTCCAAGTGCCCAGATTAACACATACCTCATTGTCGGGGACCAGGCTGATGCCGGTGCGGGAGCCGGCGCTGCCAGGGCAGGTTACGGGAGAGGAGCCGCGTTGGGAAAGCTCAACCCTGGCTTTGGAGAGTGAGGGGAAGGTGTCTCTGCCCACGGCACCGGGGTTGGAACGAGATTATCTCTAAGGTTCCTCCCAACCCAAACCATTTTCTGATTTCGAGCGGTCGGTAACTTCTGACAAGGGACAGGACAAGAGGAAAGAGCCTCAAGCTGGCTGAGGGGAGGTTTAGGTTGGAGCTGAGGAACAATTTTCTCAACCCCCTCCAGGGCTAGAATCACAGGTTTTGGCTGGAAGAGACCTTCAAGATCATCAAGTCCAACCTGATTCCTGGCCCTATCAAAACCACTCAACCCTGTCCCTAAGCACAACATCTACCTGGCTCTTAAACACCTCCAGGGATGGTGACTCCACCACCTCCCTGGGCAGCCCATTCCAATGCCTGACAACCCTTTCTGGACAGAAATGCTTCCTAATACACATATTTCATACAGATAAGCTATTCCTGGCTCATGGCCCCATGATATGAAGTTCCCTCATCCCCTGGCCGTTGATGGGAAGTGGGAAACTACCTTTGCAAGGCTGTTACAGAAATCTCATTCTGTCTCAGTACCACTGACAGATACTGCCTTTGGTATGGATTACAGCTGTAATGCTCAAAAAAGGAGCTTTCCTGGGGAACAACAACAAAAAAAAAAAAAAGTGGGGTTATTTCCTGAATGACAGTCTACTACAAACAAATCTCTAGCTAAAAAAAATTTCAGAGGTGGACACCTTTCTTTGAAATAACCTTGAATGTTTTAATCCCATCTTAACAGCAATATGAAAAGAAATAAATCTGGGGTTTGTAGCTATTTTTTAAAATATTCACCAGTATCTTCATTCATTCTGATGCACATATTTAAACAGTTTCCAGGATTTCAGTTTTCTTGGTCAAGCAGAAATATTTATCATACTTGTTAAAGTTTATATTACCCTGTAGCAAAGCAATTTATCATTACTATACATGGGTGACTTTCCTGATTATTAAAATACTGTTAAAGTGAAAAAAACAGCTCACCAGACTTCTCTCTAATTTATTCTTGTTGTTTGACTTCAATTGGAATAGAACTGCAAAATAATACATCTGATGTAGAAATGGAAACACAGAGTGGATGGTCAGAAAGGTGAGAAGTATCCTATTGACTAAGCTGAGTGTATCCTCGTGTTTGGCACAGATGTGGTCTAGGGTCCCAGAATGTCATTGGGGCCACATGGCCATGAAAGGTTGATTTTGCCTCTGGACAACAGACCTGCTTCAGAGGAGCATTAGTACGGCCATCCCCCCTCAAAGTGAAGGTGGCACGTGCTGAGAAACTCCCAGCAGGGAATCCACCTTCAATAAAACACTTAATACAGACTTCCTTTTCTACCTGCCCTCACACCCGTCTGCTAGGATGACATTGCCTGCTGACAAGTTGGTTGCATCGTTGGGAAACTGTATTGGGCTGATAAGAGAAAGTATACATATAACTATTCAAGTGCTAAGATTATTGCAGGAAGCACCTCCTATGCTTTACTGCAGCCAACATCCTGTGAATCCTTATGAAGAAGCACACACATTGCCATCTATAGTGATGTTCACTCTATTCCTCTGTCTGTATCTCAGGAAATAAATTTATTGAGGGAAAAGGTTTAGCACTGTTCATAGCAAGTCAGGGTGCTAAAAGAACTACCTTGACATGCAGCAGCATCTGAAATACTCTGGTAAACCATCAGGGATGCAGAAATACAAGCTTAAAAAAAATAGTTTCCACAAAGTAAGGATTAGATAAAGTACATGATTGGAATCATAGAATATCAGGCTGGAAGGAACCTCAAGAATCATCTAGTCCAACCAGCAAACCAGCAAAGGGATGAGTCTAGAAGAATACACTGGAGTCACTGGAGTTCAACTGGCATCAGACTACGTGAGGATCTGCTGCACTGTACCAGGCTCAAGGGACTGAAATGATTTCCCAAGATTAGACCTTGACTGTCAGCTTGTATCAGGTTCTCACAGACATAACAGAGAGGGTGAACATCACCTATCCTGAACAGGACACAGCTAATGGGAAAGGTAAGAAGGCATCTTTCTTGGCCATCATCAACTCAATTGATCTAACAAATAATCACAGCATGAAAATGTTACTTCTGAATTCTTTTCTGATCAGAATGGAATGAGATGTGGGAACTGAGTGAACTCCTGCTCATGGCCCTGAGGACAAGAATGATGGAACTTCTGTCCCAGTCAAACCATCTGGTGTTTTATACTGCCCTATAGAAAACCTTCCATAACAAGTGTGTGTATACATTTTTGTAATCAGAACTATGTGCGGCTTTTATTGTAAGAGCTGGTTCCTGTCTACACGCCTAGTAGCTACAAATCCTGGGTTTTGCACAGCATTCCTCGTTGGAGGTGCTTCCAAAGGAAATAAATATCCATGTTTTACAGATGTTTACTGTGGGGTACAGGGAACAAAACAAGTTGCTCAAAGTTAGACTGGTTAGTGTGCAGGTGGGAGAACTAGTGCTAGTGAAACAGCAAACCAGTGAGAGCTGGGAACTAAGACCAGATAACCCCCAGATTCAGCCTCCTACACGCCAGACTGCATGAGACCTTTACAGAAAAAAGATCACCTAGTTCAAGGAGTACAGCCACGGCACATGGCTAAGACACATGAACATGTGACTACCTGCATATCCAGCTCCATGCTCACATCGGGTGTCTGCTCAGCCAGCTCCAAAATCTGCAGAGAAAAGGACCCAAAGTCTGTAATTAGCAAACAGAAAATGACTTCACTATGCAATAAGTTTGTTTTCTTTTTTTCTCCTGTCCCTTTTGGTTAAGGGTAGGTTTATGTGCAGAACCATCATGGTCCAAAAAGCTCTGCCCCCTCTTTATGAGGTTGTTGGGAATTTGTGGTGTTATTGAGTTGTTCTGACAGTGTTTGAACCTGGTTAGAAATGGCCCAATGGGAAAAGTTAACCAAGGAGTGGGAAGCGAGCCAGGGCTGCTGATCTTCTTGTGGCTCCTTTGCAAACACCGCAACCACAAAGGGTGCTCAGATGTGTTGTACCTGACCTGACTTTATTTGTTACCCGCTGATTCTAGAGAAGGTTTTGGAGAAAGGAGAGTCATTCTTGATAATCCCATGGGAGGGACATCAAATTCCAGAGGAAAATTAAATAAATGTTCTAGATCTGTTTTCAAAACCAGGAAAAAAACGTTTTGTCAGGTTCAGATATTCCCACTGAATGTAACAAAAGTGTCAATTTTTTGTTGTTCTCTAAAATACCTCCTTTACTTATCTTTTTACAGACTCCATGTCTGTATTCTAGCTAGAATTTTACATACCAGATTTCCAGCTAGCAGTGATTATTTATGGCTGAATTGTAAACTTCTCTATGCGAGGAACTGCGATGGCAATGCTGACAGAGAACAGCCCATGAAGCTTCCAATGGGGTTCTGCTGTAAGTTTTGTATTCCTTTTTTTTTGTAAGGCATAACATCTCCTTCAGCTTTTGTGAGAACCTTGTAAAATTAAAACATAACTGAATTCAAATGCTCGCAAGCAGATAAGAGCACTGAGCATGTTCTGTCTGTGCTTTTCAATCACTAGCAGCATCCTCTAACGTTTGCTCTCTTTGTAGAGATAACTCCCATCAGTTTAGAGCTGTCATGAAATGAGATGTTCAACAAAACATTTATTTTTTTCAAGCTGAATTCACCGTGTTTTAGGTACTATTTCCACATCCTTGTTTTTCTGCAACTGAAGCTCAGGTCAAGTAGTAGGCTGTTCTTTGCCGGCAACAAACAATTGTACCAATTGCAGTATACGCTTTACTTCTTAATGAGATGATTTATTTATTATTTTTTTGTCTTTCTATTTCTTCCTCTGCGTTATCTTAAAATGCAGAAAAGGGTAATTTAGTTTGCTGTACAGAAAATCCCCTCCAGTAAAAAAAATACATTCTTCTGAAGCCGCAGTGGCCAACAGCAAATAAAGTTCGGTTCTTTGGGTGATGTCAAAACAATGCCTGATAGTAACAAAGCCAGCTGCTTTGATTTATATTGCCTTCCTCTAGCAATACAAGCCAGCGTTCTGCTTGCCCTTTTCGCTGCAGTTGCACATTAAGCTGAATGCTTTAGAGATTTTCTACAACAACTCCCAGATCTCTCTCCTAATCAGTATTCGACACATCTTTCCTTTCAGCAGATGCGCTATTTTTCCCCCCCCTTTGTTCCAAGATTCATTGTTCTCCATTAACTGCGGTTGCCGTTTATTAGTCCAGATGCAGAAATGATCCAACGACCCCGTAGGAGTCGAGGTGTTTACACCCACCCACGCGTCCGTGCGCCCGCCTGCAATAGGCCCTTGGATCATCACGTATTTAAATGTATGCACTGAAACTATAGGCTGTTTACGTGAGATTTATGATGTTTCTCAAACGTGCCTCTGATAATGAAATGCGATTTGGAACTGTTAAAAGTGAACCGGCTTCCAAGATACTTTTCTGGTGCTCTTCTGGGCTTTGAGAATAGCACAAAATTACACAGGAACAGATCCTCAGCTGGTGAGGAATCTTGTTAGAATTAATGTCACCGTGTTGATTTACACCAGGTAAGAGTGTGATCAATTAAATCTGTGCTGTGAACTATATAATTTTTTAATGAAAATTTAAATGTAATCTTGCCAGGCCACAATATTCATTTTGAAGAGAAAAAGAAGGAGAAAAAAAAAAAAAAAGTACAAAAACACTAAGAGAAACCATTCTTGAAATACAGACAAATTGGTAGGAAATGGAGTGTGTAATGCTTAAATATTCAAACTACTGATAATATAAACAGGTGGCAACCATATAATATAAAGTACATTAACTTGGAATTCTGTAGACACTTGGAAGATAGCAAAATAGGATTTCACATCGTATTAGTTCACTGGTCCATGAAATCCTATATCCTTCTTTCAACATTGGCTAGTAGATAATTCTTCAGTGGAAGACAATCCCACCCCTCATAATGCATCTCACAAATACAAAACGCTGTAAGACAGAAGAAGCAGGAAAATACAGGGCAAGGCAGTCCTCAAAAAATTTGGAAAAAGCAAAAAAAAATAAGAGCTCATAGCTTTAATAAAAAGAAAAGATTCATTGCCTTAAAACCAAGCTCAGCTGGGTGTTGGATAGCTAGAAGTATGCAGTGCTTTCTACCCTCAGGTTACTAACTCAGCTCATCTCCCCCATCAACGCTGTCTAAAATTTATGATCCCAGTGCCCTTTGTGAATAAAGATGTTTCCACTTCATAAAATCAATGGTATTACTAGCACTCACTCTTCTCCTTCTCCTGCTGGGGCCAGCAAGGATGGCAACGCAGCGAACCAGTTGTTATTGGGGAAAAGTTGGGAAGCTAATACCAAACTCAGTGAATATTGCCTTAGGTACTGTGTCTGGGTTTAAATTAAGTTAAATATTGTGGCATATTCTGACAGCTAATTCTTGCAGGTGACAGAGGGCTGTGAAAAAGAAAGCCAACCACAATTCTGCAGTCTTGTTTCCACACTAGAAACTCTGCTGTTTTAAAATAGTTGAGGTAGCCACAGCCATCCACTCAGGCACCATCTTCATGCTGGTGACAGCAATACCCAGCTCAGAAGCCCTGGCCTCAGATATCAGTAATGTCCAAGCACAGACTTGTAGCAACGTGTCCCAGCTAAATATTACCAAATGTGATCATGGAGCTGAGCAGGAGTTAATGAACCTGGCTTTAAATTTTACCCTCCTTACTTAAATGGTCCTTAAATCAGCCCATCAATTAACACCAAAGGCAGAATCAGAGACTAGCTACACAGAAAGCTCTTGCAAAGTCAGATGTGATGAACAACCCAAATCAAATGTTATCCATTAGAAAATTCTTTCCATCCCTGATTTCTGAAAATGTAGCTATTCGTTTTCTGTCCTCAGCAGGTTTCCTTTCTGACAGCTCTCTCAGGGCACCAGTAACCCCTTTGCAAACATCTTTCCAGGCTAAGATGAATTACTGTAAGAGCAGCAGCTCCTGCTTCACTGAGTGCCTTCATAGGGGTCCAGCCACGTGCAAGCCAAGGAGAAGCAAGGGTAGATATCTGAGTCCTGTAAGGGGTTAGCACAAGCCTTTACAAAACCCAACAACTTGTTTCTATAAGAACCAGGAGAGAAGAGAATGGGAAAAAGGGAAAAGGTACTGATCCAGGGTTATTCACATTAACAGGAGACATTCTGCTTTCTATTGAGTCAGACCCATAAAGACATTTCTTCAGTATTTTTCTCCTTTACTACCCTCTTTGAGGTAATTATATCTCAAGTCCCTTGCAGTTGTTAGGTAGTAGAAGACATAGCACTGACAGCAGTGCTAAACTTAAAATGTACATAGGTGTGAGAGCGTGGGCATGTGTCTCTGGAGACAATACCAAGAGCAAGGTCAATGATCACGGTGTCAGGAGAAGGCTGTAGACCATATATACAATATGAGTTTCCATTACACCTGAATTTATGGCTTCCAAGAGGTTTGCTTACTTCAGATTTTTCAGAAAATTTCATTTTTCTTTTCTCAGAATTTTAGTGAAATTCTCAAACCTCCTAACTTCTTAGTTCTTCTCAACTACCTGGGCTGCAGTGGCCACATGAGACACCCCAAGGCATTCAGCTTGTCTTCTCTTCCTCTCCTCTTGGCCTCCTTCCCACCTGACAAGCGTGCTCTGTCATCACCCAGCCCAGTGAGAAGGATCTGTCTCATCTCCATAGGTACAGGGAGTCAAAAGCTGTAGCTCACAACAGGAATCACTGACTCGTAGTGCACACGTGTGCTTGTCAGGAGGCATCAGGGATGCATCGATTCAGCTGCAAGTGAGCAACTGTACTCACCGACCCAGCACAACCTTTCCTGATCTCTCAGGGCCTCTGTCAGTATTCAAAAAAAATCCCCCCGAGCAGTGCAGTAATAATCCCTCTCTAAGTCTGCTCCCAGACTTTTCGCTATTCACTTTTGGAAAAGCAAAAAAAAACCCTAAGGTGTCCTTGAAGTTTTAATACGGACACTTAATTGCCTCGAATACTGGCTTGAGCTGTGCAGAGGAAGAAAATTAAGAACTCGGTTTCGTGTGCTTTCAAAAAGTCTGGAGCAACCTACTCAGGAAAGAAAAAAAACAAAACCAAAACCATGGATAAATACCTTCATATGTTACAAAGACTTAAAGTTGCCTTTTACTTCCATGGGACCATGTGGAAAGAGAACATATCACAAGGGAGATGACATTAATCTCTGGAGAGCTGCTATAAGGGACACGATCAGAAATATGTGTGTAATGCTGTTTGTTCTCATGAGTCTGAGACAGCCCACACATTGTACCCTGAGCAGTGAGTTATGGATGGTCTGGGTTAGGTTATCCCAAGCAGCTGATTACAAGCAGAGTTTTGTGTCCCTGCCTCCGTGGCTTTTTAAAATGTGTTTACACTGAGAACTAAGCATGGAGCATGGTCAGAGGATGACAGAAGTGACTACCTGTCCTTCAGCTGGGGCAGGTTGTGGCACGGGGCAGACCCACCACTGCAGTGCTGCTACATCATGCCACTCAAGAGGCTAACAGAAAGAAAACCCTCCTGGCAGTCAAGGGGAAGCATCTCAATAACCAACACAAAATTATATCTCCACATAAACTGAAAGAACCCAATTTTCCTCCCAGATCTGGGTGCGAATGCTATTAAACAGCATGGTCCCTTCTTTCCTTTGTTCCCAAATGATTATTTCACGAAGAAACACCAATAAAATGACAATTTACAATGAAATGTTTTCAGAACTGTAAGCCATTGTAAAAGCTGAATTCAGGCAGAAGCTAATGATGCAGTAGATTTACTAAGCCAGATCCAAGCATACAAGGGTGATTGGAAAAATATACTGCTTGATACTTTTTTTAATATACTTTGGATAACAACAGTACACAGAACAGCATCATTTAATGTATTAAATAATCCATCTTGTCATGTTATGGCTTCATCTGATATGATCTATTACTTTACAGCATGCTATTATGGATACAGAAAAAAAACCACCCCGGCTTGTAATAAATTATCAGAGGATCTATTTACTGTGCCATGTCTATTTATTTACACATTTAACCCATGCCAATGTAAGTCCATTTATAAAACCATAGGTCCATTTCCTAATCTTTGTGAGCTCTTCATGAGCAGGAACTAGAAGATCTTGTGATACCTCTCCTAGACAGCAAACATTCAGTACATGGCCACTAGACCTGAAGCCTTACCGATGCACACTAGCATTAATAAGAATCTTGATCCCTCTTTTAAGATGATGAGCAAGTCAAATCCTACAGCTACCAGGAAAGGAACAAAATCCCTAGAAGATGCAGTCCTAAATCCTTCTTGTGTTTTGGGAAGTTTCTTCCATAATACTTACTCTACCCTTGCGTTACCTACTTGATAAGAAGTTCAAACCTAGATCCTACCAATTCAGGTGCAGATACAAGCAGAGCTCCAGATCAGGACTAAAATCTCATGCATTTGTCAGACTGGAATTCCTAAACAACTTTTCCCTTTCCATTGTAAATTACTTCTTTTGATATGTCTTATCACATTTTTCCATACAAATTCCACTGAAAGAGTACAACAGCATTACAAAACACCAAATTATTCCTGCTAGATTCAACAACTAAAATTAAAGAGGTTTTTTTTCTACTGGATCATAATTGTAATATTTCGGATTCCTTCTACAAAGAGCAGAATTTAATGGCTGTTATGGATTTTTCACCCCCTTAGAGAATTTCTGCAAAATTCAATTATTTTTTAGAGACTGCTTGAGCTTATATCTAACAGTGATGATGAATTACCTATTGTACTGGCCGACTTAAAAACAATATACAAGAATCAATTTTTTGACGAAAGGAAAGACACAGAGCATCCCGGATTGGCACACACTGCCTTGGCTTTGAGTTTAAAAATGAGCTCATTTCAATCACTTTGCCTTTTTCAACCACTTTCTGTAGCAGCATCTGATTACATTTCAGCTGCTTAGGTTTCCCATAGAGATTGACTTTGCCAACAAGACGATTTGCCATCAAGAAATTGTAATTAACTTAATGAACTCTGTCTTTTAAGCAGTTGGATATTTTAGAGCTAAGAGTAATGATTATCACAAGTATCAGAGAGTTCTGTTTTAAACATGCAAATTGCTTATATCTGGCACTGAATATGTATGTTAACATTTCATGCTCAGATGTGACAGGGGTATTTAGGATTGCTGACTGTCTAGAGTAAGAATAATATTATGCATCAAATAATAGCATTAGAAATAACAATGACTAACACTGAAAATGGGATTTAAGTAATGCCTTTTACAACCAACAGTTTTAAAGCTCAAATCTGCTAATAAAAGAAAAACATTGCACCAGACGAGCGCAAGCATCCTTCTGTGAAGCCCTGAGATATAGTTTGAAGCCAACTTTTCATTCTCTCTGTGAATTTACAAACAGATTATATCCCACACTTTGGGTTGAGTAGCATATAAATTGTCAAGAAAAAAAATATAGGTAACCTGAAGCTACTAATAAAAATTGCTTGTGCTGCCAAATGCTCGGGCTTTGTGAACCAGCTCATCTTCTCCCTCTGAAAATATTTTCAGATCCATCTCACGCTAAACAAATCAAAAAGTTTAGAGCTGGTAAAGTCGGAATTTGTGTAGTGCTGTGATTTTATATAGCAAATACTCAACCTGTTCTCATCCCTAGACGACCAGATGTTATGGTTTGGGTTGGGGGTTTTTTTGCCATAAAATTCTCAGCAACCTTGAGCAAACCCAGGATATTTCATGGGAAGTGATCTGGAATCATGAAAATACTGCTGTAAGAGAGACATGCAGTGTGCTCTCCCTCCTAGAAAGGCTGATAATATAGATTCATAGAACCATATAATTGTTTTGATTGGAACAGACATTGAAGATCAAGTTCAACCGTTAACCCAGCACTGCCAGGGCACCACTGAACCATGTCCCTCAGTGGTGCATCTCCATGGCTTTGAAACACCTCCAGGGATGGGGACTCCACCACTGCCCTGGGCAGCCTGTTCTAGGCCTTGACAGCTCTTTTGGGGGAGAAATGTTTCCTAGTGTTCAACCTAAACCTCCTCTGGTACAACTTGAGGCCATTTCCTCTTGTCCTATTCCTTGTTCCTTGGAAGACCGACCCCACCTGGCTCCAACCTCCTGTCAGGGAGTTGTAGAGAGTGAGAAAGTCTCTCCTGAGCCTCCTTTTCTCCAGGATAAACAACCCCAGGCCCCTCAGCTTCTCCTCACCAGACTTGTGCTCTAGACCCTTCACCAGCTTTGTTGTCCTTCCCTCAACACACTCCAGCCCCTCAATGTCCTTCTGGGAGCGAGGGGCCCAAAACTGAACCCAGGATTCAAGAGGTGGCCTCACCAGTGCCAAGTACAGAGGTACAATCACTTCCCTGGTCCTGCTGGTCACCCTATTTCTAATAGAAGCCAGGCGGCAAGAGACCCAGATCTTCGTCTTTAAACTTCATTACGAGGAACGCTGGCTCTGCACACAATTTCCTTCCCAATATCACCAGTGATAAAGGAGTGGCACAAATATTTAACACCCACCATCTAGAGAAAGTGGCCACTGTACCTTTTTCCCCTCGGTGGGCAGATGCAGAACTCTTAGTTAGACATGTAATTTATCCTGCCTTAGAATAGTGTCCAAGGCTGTCCCATGTAGCTCCACACCTCTCTGAGGCAGGTGCGACTCTCATCACCTGCCTCGGGGATCTCTTTCCACCGAGAGAAAAAAAATTAGTAAGGAGAAGTGAATGATGTATCTCTAAGAAGTAAGGTACACACGGCGTGCATTGAAATCATGGTGCCAGCCTGACAATTGTAATGGGTGACCTCAGCTCAGGCACTTAAAAAAAAAATAATAAAAAAATGTTTTCAAAAGGCAATCAGCATTTCCGGAGAAAAATCAGTTTCCTGGCGAGGGGTTCATGCTGAGTATCTCTCAAGAAAGAGATACTTTGCATGGCTTAGGTGAAGAGATTTGACAAAAAATATGTGAGTTTTTTGTTGGTTTGTTGTTGTTTTTTTTTCACTTGAGGACAGGTCTTGTCCCACTCAGCGGACAAGGAGGGAGGTGAATCTTTGCAATCCCTGACAGAGGCTGTCCCTGCACGGCAGGGCCTCCGGGGCCACACAGTCATGACGATGGTGCCAAGGAACAACAACAAAACAATTAATTAGGTCTCCCTAATGGAACAATCAACAAACAGTACTGATAAAGGTGTTAGTTTCGTAAGCGATTATTTTACAGTGCAACTAAATTTTGAGGAAAAGAAGTTATTAGACAAGAGGAAAAGCGAGGGGGAGTGAGGCAGTGAGTAAGAAAGAGAAAAGGTTCTCACCACCCATGGATCCAGCCACGTCTCACCGGATCAGTCCAAGCCCTCAGTTCTTCGATGGTGGGTGCACCACGATCACTATTTTTCTGTCCCTTTATACCCTTGAGATCTCTGGGTGGCATTCCCAATTTCCACGGGAAGCGGCGTTGATTTGCATGAGCCCCATGAGCCAGCAGCAGCTTGGGGCCTGCCCCACACCTCCCCCCCTGGCACAGTCAGCAGGAGCACTTAACTGAAGAAAAGACAGAGTCCCACCTATGCAGAACTTATCTCTTCCTTTTGTCAAAGCCTATCTACAAGGAGCCAAAGGGGGAGCAGAGAGGCATTGAGAGCAATCAACACTTCTCCCCCCCAGACAGATCTTTCCAGATCTTATCACCACACAAGGTCTGAGGCACACAATAGCCAGGCTCTTACAGGATGTCAGCAGTTCTTGCTTTTCTGGTTTGTTTTTATTATTATTGACAAGATATTTTCAGTCTAGGAAAAACGTTCCTGTTTTGAATGTCACTTGACAGACTTTCTGCCAAAAGACAAATACAATTATACTGCCACTGCAAACCATCGAAGTTCAATCTTGAAGCTCTTCCTCAACTGAGTAATCTCACTGAATCAAAGCAGTGGCATCGAGCTCCTACTTACGCATCCCTGAAAGGCATTTTATTATAATGCTCCTCAACACCTTCACTGAGGACCCTCCATGACCTTCTTACGTTGGAAGAGCTTTGCAGTAACTCATGAAAGCACCATAGCTCTGCAGAGAAGCTGTACAAAGCACGAGATTTTGGTCTCAGCTCACCTCTGAAGGAAGGGAGAAGGGCCACCTTCTGAGAGCCGTGACCATGTTCTTCTCCAGCTATTTGTAGATGAAGATTTCCCCCATGGTTTTCACACTGGTGAGTTACAGAAGGGAAGCACTGAGCAATTCCTAAACTCACCCATGGTAGAAACAAAAGTTTTCTCGCTGCCTGTAGCTGCTGCAGGATTGGGAACAGACCATAAATTTTAGATTAAATCATGTGCACGAATGCATGAAACTCTGGTGATTGTATTAACCCATCATTTCTGTCAGGACTGTCTAGACCACAAAACTATCCTAAAACACCTTCCTAGCTGAGACACGGCTCATCCCAGCAAGCAGCTTCAGCATGGGTAGCTTTAGCTCTCCAAATTAAGTAAGATCTCCTAAAGAGTAACTGCATCCACATACAGGCATTTGCCAGTGCAAACACAGATTCACACGTGTCCACAGGTATGGATGACATACCCAGTCTCTGACTGACTTAGGACTTCTGTGGTATGGAGAGTTAAAGCTTAGACAAACCCCTGCAAGACTATGACAGCAGTAAGTCTGTTTCGCACCTTTGGAGCAATTTGGACTGTCCATAAAACCACAAATTCTCCACGCACAAAAATGTACAGCCCAATGATAAGGGAAGGCCGGAACAATCCCTATTTAATCAACAGTGGCACACCCCTGTAACAGAACAGAAAGCAAGGGCAAGGCACTACTATGGGTAAGAAAGGCAAAGAAAGAGACAGGATTAATGAGTAGAAAACAGCAAATATTCTCAACAAAAAACCACCTGTGAACAAAAGCATCACCACACATGAACAAGTCTGTCTCAGCAGCAGGGACAGAGTGAATAGCTGATGGTACCATAGGACATCAGGAGATCACCCGCTGTCAGCAGGTTCATTCAAACCTAAACTCAACTGCTCCGTGGTCACAGCTCAGCTCCAAAATACCCAACTAACTGGAGGCTCAGTCTGGACTTCGGCAGCATCACTTTAGTGACAATCTTCTTCCAAAGAAAGAAAACATGAACTGATCTAACCTTTGCAAGATGAAATAAAGTATCCTCCATCCTGTTTTAAAGCACACGCTCACACGAGCCCACACAGGCACATTATCTGGGGGGATGAAGACAAATCCTGTCATTGCAAAGTGCAACCAGCTGACAATATTTTCTGACAAGTACCTTGAGGGCAGAAATCAGTTACAGTGGCTGGGCAAACTTCCCCAGCTATTACTCACCTATGCTGATAAGCTTTCCTGCCAGTAGCACTATACAGCTAGTCCTGGACATATTCATACCACATATTTCAACTGCTCTCGTTTCTGTGAAATTCTAACTATAAATGCCTTGGCTCAGTTACCTCCTGCAAGGCTTTCTAAAAATCAGGACAGCTTTGATGAACGCTGTGGTCTACAGCCATTATTCAGTGCATGGAGGGCTTCACCTTTTCCTAAAACACAGCTACTGAGAAAATGACTGGTGCAAATATAATTTATGTGGGCCAGCAAAGGCATTGCAATGTCACTTCCTTACGAGACAGGTTCAGCACCTCCATGTGCTGAAATAGGAAAGATTAAGAGTTATTATGCTCAAGAGGAGGAGGACAGCATTGTCACCATTCAGCATCATTCCCCTACATTGCCAGGGGCAGACACATTTCCATACAGCTGGTAACATTAATTAAGGTTGCCTTTTAGGGAATTCCTTAAGGGATCCATGCTATCCCCTAAGTTAAGCACTGCATAAGCAGAAACATGCAAACAGAGCAGTTTTTAAATCAGTGAGGCAAAACCTCACCCCACCTACACCGAAATAATAGATAATAGGGATGAGAGGGGAGAAACAAAGCCACAGAGAGAAGAAAAATGAAAATGTTGCTCTTTTAGTACCGTATTTACAGTGCATACCCCCTGCACAGCGCACAGAAATGCTCCAGTGTTTGCCTCTCTACCTGTGTCAGTCCAATCTGATTTTTTCCATTAAGTGAGCCAGAGCATAATTCTGACAATAACAAAAAAAATCAACGACACACCAAAACCAGTTATCAGCGAGTTGAGAGATTGCTCTACAAGCAGCATCTCCCCCCAAGACAGAGGAAATCTTGGGACACTGTCATGTTTCAGTCTGCAGCCCTGCACATTTCCTCCTCCTTTCTCTTTCTCGCAGAGGTTTTGACACTTCTCAGCCCCTCGCTGTTCTCATCAAAGTGATTTTTGGCCAAAATTGCAGTCCAAGCCTGTAGCTAAAGAACTGCTCTCCTGACTTGCCCTTTTCTGCTTTTATACTAACAGGAGGCAAAAACGGATACGTGCAAAAACAAGAGTGAAGAAAAAAAAAATAATAAATCAAATGCCTCCATTAGGGTGTTCCTCTAGTTTTCTAAAGCCTTCACCAAGTTTTAGTAGAACAAGTATCACAGAGGGGTCATGCATAGGCGACAGAGCTGGTGGGCTGGAGACATCTGCATAACCTCAGGGCTACCTCCTGTGCACCAGGGCAGAAGAGCATGCTCTGAACTTGTGGTTTACTGGGCTTTGCTCTAGCGTGTCCCAATTTCTTCTCCTTCTTGGAAGCTTGACTTTTCCACGGGCTTTGTGCACACAAATAAAGTAGCTCACCAACTTCAGGAAGTGCCTGCAGAGACTCATAAACAGTTTGCTGCAGCTGTCATTTTACACAAACGTTTCTCGCTGTGATGAACTGGAAATGCAATGTGTTCCTCGTCAAAATCAGACTTAATTGCAGCTAATTCCAGTGCTATCAGAGGAAGTGTTTGCACATCTGCTTATCACGGGCCCACTGGCAGACACTTACACTGGTTTCCCATTTATTTCATACCCAGTTCAAAGCTGCCTGCCTTAAAATTCTCCACGGACCATTTCCAGTCGTCTTCATAGATCTCGTGCCCATGCGAGGTTCCATTGAAGTCCCTGGGAGAATTTCCATTGATTTTAATTGAACAGGCTGTTTAGCTGCTTTCTTTTTTTCTTTTTTTTTCCCCTCTGGCGATGAAACAGTCCAACCAACATATTCAAGACCATGTGACTGTGGATCTCTTATTTGGTGGTAAACCTGAAAAGCAGCTCATGTCCACCCCGGATTTTACTAAGGTTTGCAAGTAGGAACCATTTTGTGTATTTGCCTCTTGAAGTGCCTGCCAGTGACACTGTTCTGAGTTATGCACTGAGATTTGCTGGAACTTCTGAAAACAAAAAATATTTTGCGTTATCTAAGTCAGTTTTCTTGGTTAGTTTATCTGTTGTTTTCTTTTTCTGCAGAAAAAATATCATAATTTCCACACAATTACCAAAATAATAAACCACGCCGTGTTTCAAAATAAGCTCTCAGGCAGGGCAAATTTATTCGGTTTTTCAAAATACCAGAATATCTGGATTTTCTTCTCTGCAAAGGGGAACTACAGAAAGATGAAAAAAGAACATTTGCCATGCTCCTCACTGTTTTTACACTGACTGGCAAGAAAAGAACAGGATGGGGAGACACTGGAAAAGACCTGTTGGGTGACAGAAATGAAGACTT
The DNA here is from genome assembly GCA_025331215.1 of Actenoides lindsayi. Taxonomy (NCBI): domain Eukaryota; kingdom Metazoa; phylum Chordata; class Aves; order Coraciiformes; family Alcedinidae; genus Actenoides; species Actenoides lindsayi. The sequence goes on along the minus strand of WTSP01016241.1, from coordinate 21,983 downwards.
GCTAATTCCCTAAATAATTGTGACCCAACACCAGGCATCTCTCATGTCTGACACTCCCCTCCAGCGTTTCCTTCACTCTTGGGAAGGAAAATTTCTTATCCTTGTCAAAGTCTATGAATATTTTGCCTACAGTGTTAACAAAGGTCTGATTCCACTCAAGTGGTGTGACGGAGCTTATTCAGGGTGGTTATTATGACTGCAGGAGGATATGGCAACAGTAAGATGCCTTCCATGGTAATGAAAAGAAGTCTGCAACAAAAGAAGTCCAGAAAGTTCAAGTCTACCTCAGGTTCACTGGTTTCTGTGCTATTCTTTCATGCTATTCATTTACTCACAATGAAGTACTGCAGAATTCAAACACATTTACTCTGTGCTTCTTTCTCTACACAAGGCAAGGTTAATTCAATATTACAAAAAGAAAAAAAGAGTCTAACCAAAAATCAAAAACAAAAAAAAACCCCAAACCCCACTACACACAAAAAAAACCAAAAACACCAAACACAATAAACAAAAACATCCCCCAAACCAAAACAAATAAACAAACAAAAAAAAATCACACACACAAAAAAAAGCCAAAACAAAACAAAAAAACCCAACCCAAACACAAAATATGAAAACAACCCCTTCCCACAAAAAAAAAAATCCCAAAGCCAAGCTCTCTTTTTTGGACTCAACTATCCTAACACAGAGACTACCCACACCAGCAGCTAAGTGAAGTTTATTCACTACCTGGATTGCTCAGAAAAAGCAAGTATTAACAACAGCAAATTGCAGAACTTCTGTCTCTGATATATCAAAAAGCAAGGTCGACGCCCCCCTAATCCATGCTTGGCCAGAGCTAGTTATGAAGTTAGGCACTACTTAGTAATTTCTATTCCCCTCCACTCAATACAGTGTTAATTGAATAGATTTCATTACGATATGAATAGGAAGGACCAGATTAAAATAAACCAAGCCATCTGTAAACTGAGCCAGTGATTTTAATGGGAAGAAAATCAAGGCTAGCAATAGTGTGGCGAAGTGCATCAAAATGTTAATTGCTTATAGTCACATCCTTCTGAACTAGTGGAGAGGATGATGAAGATAAGGTCTAGTAAAATGCCTTCTCAGTTCTAGTCGTCGGTTATTCTGCAGTGGAAATAAATGAATAAAATGAGAAATATTTACAAGTGTGTGGACTTAGCATTCCGAAGGAGTTCCAAAAGAATGAGCCTGTTTTGCCTTTCTTTTTTGTCATCATTTACATCTAGGAAAAATGAGGGCAGAGCAGATATAAACATTTCTGTTCCAGCCTGGAAGCTGTTCTTTAGGCAAGAAGCTTCAGTTCAGCCAAGCAGGGCCAATGTAACTGCCAAACACGGCTTGACACCCTTTTACTGTTCTCATAACTGGTTTCTGCATACATAAACACAGTTTCTAGCAGTCTCAGGACCAATGTTAGTTGCTGTACAGCAGAATAATAGGGTGATCCTATCCTGCATTTTATGATACACTCAGGATTCCTCAGAAAAAGAGTTATATAAATTGATGACCACAGAGCGAAGCCAAGCAACCGACGTAAAGCCAAGTTCCTTGCCTCCCTACACACCAGATGCAGGGTATGGGAAGTTGATATTAACAATCCAAAAGGATTATTTTGGGCTTGTGACTAAAAATATTTCAGGAGGCAGTTTTGGAGGCACCAATTTTTAGAGGGGCTCTGTCCACACCAAACTCTTACAAAGCCCAGGCTTTCTGTCATCCACAGGGAAGAACACAGTAGCCAACAGTCATCTAAGGCAGAAAAAAACTGTGGAAAATCTGACCTCAAATACAAGTCCCAAGTTCTTCTGAAAATTCTCACCCTATGGCCTCCAAACCATGTTATGCAGGCATTTTCTAACCAGCTGAGCATAGCTACAGCCAGATCCTGCCTTGTCTTCATCTTCTCAACTCCAGACCACACCAGTCACCTAAAGAATAGCTTGAGGGCGTGCTCACTTTGACTCCTTATCTCCCCAGTGTCCTATCAAGAAGAGAGGGATGCATTTCATTCTCCTTTCTGTGTCATTGGTTGGACAGGCAATTAAATACCAGTGGTGAAATATTGACAAGTGATGATATCCTAATGTGAAAGAACCATGTTTGTCTTTCTGTTCTGAGGACTTGGCTGTAGAAGAAATGTCCTTTGCACTGGTGATCTGAATTAGGACGTAGAAAGGGAACGATTAAAGAAATATTAAAGAAAATACTACTGCATTCCTGATGGATCAATGTTTATATATTTACATCTGTATCTCTCTATATATCTCCTTCCTTAATATTAAGGGAAGGAGTATTGATTGATGTGATGATATGATCAACATAATGATATCACACAATTAACAAAACGAATCCCAAAATTACTTGAGGTTCTCAGTCACGCAGAGAAGCCCTGATGAGATTCTCCTACCTTTTGTGTCTTACTCGTAAGTACAAAAATGTCCTCACAAGTGCCATGACAGGAACTTGAAGGAATAAGAGTCTAGGGAATTATTTGAAAATGTCAGAAACATGCAAATATTGCGGATTAGTATTCCACACAGAGCCATAATTTTCAGTGTTTGCACTCATTTTAGCATTCCTTTTAAATTAAAGGCACAATAGGAAAGCTGGCAGCGTGCAGATGGTTTAAAGAGTTTAAAACATCCTTATTCATAGTCTTAATTTTTTACAACAGAAGCTATTTAGAACCCGATTTTTGTGCCCTTTCACAGGTAGCAGGATTTGCTCTGACAACTAAATTCAGCGGGAAACCAGCAGGTAATTTGGGGTAATGGGTTTGCATATTTTAAATACAAATAATATGAGTTAATAATATCCCTTCAGATATTTAAACGCACCTTGAGGTACAGGCATCTAGCTGTGTAGGAAAGATTATAAAGAAACAAAACTGTAATCACTAAGGAACAGGCACAGGAGAAATGTGCCACTTAGAAGAGTCCTGAAGTAGATCTGGAGAGAGCTGCTATACTTGAATAAATGGAGCTGGAGGTAAATGAAGGATGTAGACACTTTGCCTGCAGTGCCAGCTGCCAGAGGTAGACTCTACAAGTGAAGGTGCACAAAGGTAATCAGGGGTTTGGCAAAATACATAAAGAACATCTGCAGGCTGATCGAGGAGTGGTTTTAGAGTCCAAACACATACCAAACTCATGCTGCTCTCTGACTTCGACAGATTTCCTTTTTGTTTGCAATTTTCGATCCAATTTCGTCTTCAGGGGGTTGACTGAAATGCAGGGAAGTTGGTGTGGATCTGATTTATTTTACAGTTCGCTGGACTCTAGAAGTGAAAGATCCATGCTCCCTTTCCTCCTCTCTCTGACAAGGACCTGACACACATCAGAGGAGAGCATATTACCAGTCAGCAATGGGATGTGAAGTGTAAACCCGGTCAGCAATGCTGGAGCTGACTATTCCAATTCCCCGCGCCCCAATGAATGCCCTGAGCTGTGAATTATTCTCTCTCTCTCTGACTTTCCCCCTTTTTAATGGAGAACTTCTTTCCTGTGAGGGTGTCAGAGCCTGGCCCAGGCCGCCTAGTGAAGCTGTGGAGTCTCTTCTGGAGAGATTCCAAACCTGGCTGGACACTCCGATGCTGGGCCCCCTGCTCTGGGTGACCCTGCTGGATGGAGCAGAGGGGTGACACCAGATGATCTCTGGAGGTCCCTTCCCACCCCTACCTACCATGCTGTGATTCTGGCCTCAGGACTTGCAGTCTTTGCTGTAACAACTGCAAGCAGTGAGTTCACAAGCTGTGAACAGACCACTGCTATGGGAAAATAAAAAAAAAAAAAAAGAGATGATGGATGCTCCTCTTCATCCCTGAGCTCTCAGGATACAGAGTCTACGCTTCTTAGAGTGAGGCAGTGGTTCGAGGATCTCATCTTAGCTCACCATGGTGTCATTGCACAGAACACAACTACTACTGTTGCTACCTTGGAAGAAAACACAATAGCTATGGCTTGTTGAGCTGGCCCCTGAGAAGACCTGTTGCTTATCTCAGCCCATCCGGCTCAGGTGGATGACATATGGCTGCTTGCTCCTTTGGGGCAGCTCCAGGCACCAGCAGCACTACAGCAGCAAGGCGTTTGGGAATGTTCATGTCAAAGAGAAGATGAAAGACATTTATTTCTTCCTCTGTCCTGGCTCCTTAAAAATCCTTTTCCCTTTCAGGTTGCTTAAAATTATTGTCCTTATGCGCCCGTGAGCACATTCCTGGTGGAGCCTCACCGGTTAATAGACTTCTCCTTGCTGAGTAGGGAGAAAAGACACAAAAACAACCCAAACAAACAAAAGCTTATCCTATTAGCCTGTTGTCAATTATCCCTGATGGGTAATTGTACACGTGGCCAGAGGGAAATGCTGGCAGGTGTAATTACTGGCTTCTTTCTCCAGGGTTGTAACCTCTGACTTGCAAGGCCTGTCTTCACATCCAAAAAAACAAACAAAAAAAAAATAATCACTGAATAAATTATGATAAACGTCTGCCCTGCATAAATAAGGAAGATTTCAGCTGAAAGTGGATAATTTTAATTGCAAAAGCTTTTTACTTCCAGTGCTTCTCCACTCATGAGGGGTGATGTGAGCAAATATCCTCACAAAATGTGATCTCTTGTTAAAACTTACAGGTACCAGTACAGAATATTACCTGGAGAAACACTTCCGTGGAAAAAAATATTACATGCAGAGTTGACAAGAATCTACTTGTGCTTATTACACAAAGATACAGTGCAGTTCAAAACTGACAAACCGTTACTAGAAAACCACCTTTTGCTTAGAATGATAAACCAAGATTGAATTATAGATTTCACAGCAGCAATTCCTGCATTCCGCATTTAAATCCACACCTTCTGCTTTCCTAAAGCTTTTTTAATCCATTCACTTTAAATGAACGGTCATGCTCAAAAATTGCCTCAGTTCATGAACATTTTCACTGCTGGAAACGTAGCAGCACAGTCCCCAAAATCGTTCGCAAACCTTGTCAGAAGGAGCTCTCTCAACAAAACCCAATTCTTAACGCTTATTTATTTATTTATTCGTGTTTAATTTGATTTGTAAACATGTCCATGCCCCAAGCGCACGGCTGCAGAATTAAAATTTGCAGAGTGATCAGATGTAGCTACATTTTGGGCAGAATTCTGACTGCAGGCCACTGCCATCCGTACGTGAATATTTAGTCACACATGGAGTCCATCTAACCCACAGATTGCAACGCAAGTGAATAAGGCCAGTTTGTTACCCACGTTCTCCCACTAAATTAAACCTTTCTGTCCTGCATGCATTGATTTAAAACTGTGATTTCCCTTCACTGTACTCTATTCAACACTGTGCCCTGCAGCTCAACAGCTATAAATCCAGGCCAGTTCCTTCAAACTGATTTTACTCCAGAAAGGGATACCAGCGAGTGCCCAAATCCAGATGGCTGCTGCTTTCTGCTCGTTTCACTTTGATAATTCAGTTACAAATAAAAGCAGTTAAAACAGTCAAAAGCTAACTGGGCTGAGCAGTGCGGGCCAAATCCCGTGTCACTCTTCCTAAATAGCCATCCCCAACTTGTAAACAGATGTGTGTGTGGGAGAGAGAAAGACTTCCTAACTCGCCCCCATAAATCTGAAAAAAGTTCAACATTCAAACTCCACCAAATGTTAATCAGTCCGCCGCCTTTTGTTATTCTTATGAATGACTGTAGTCAGGCTATTTAAAGCAACTGATGCATTCACTTCTTAATTGTAAATGCCCATTGAGGGCACCTCAAATGAACCACAGCCTCCCTCAGTTCTCATCCCCCCTTCCCAGCAAAAGCCTGGAAAAGCTTAAAGGGAGAACAAGAAGTTCATCTACTAAGAAGTTCATATACTAAGTTCATCTACTAAGAAGTTCATATACTAAGTCAACGAAGTCCTTCAGAAAGTATTATGGAAAGGTAAGGACAGTCTTGGAGGAAAGAGGAACCAGAAGTATTTTAGTAACTTTTTTTTAATCACTCAAACCTGATGTAGCTCTGCACTTACTTGTACTCAGACCTCCTGAAGAGAAAGCCGCTCAGACTCCGTCCCATTTCCACGTGTCCCCTGTCCAGGCCAGTGAAGAAGGGTCCTGTGCAAGAAGGTGCAACTACAATACTATTGCCATGATCAGCATCATTTTTCCAAAGTCAGAAGAATTATCCTGTCTCTGAGGCTTTTGCCTATGTCTTCAACACGCCAGCTCAACTTGGGGCTGAGGTTGCATGCCATCATTCCAGAACTGCTACTTTATATGCTAGAAAAACCTCTGTTCACTACAGAAATATTTAAGTGCGAGGCTTGCAAGGATTCATAAATGATTTCAATTTAAACAACCAGTCCCAATAATTTCAATGGTTTTATTTGCAGAGTGTAAAAATAAGTACAGTCACATACATTTGCTGTGTGGGGCAATGGCTGGCTCAGTGCACGTGTGGTGCATGAATGTAATAAAACCCCTGTACCATCCTCTTCAGAGCCCATATGACTATCTGCAGGACATGCTGAAAAAATTAAAAAGAAAATTACCTTCAGGGAAAAATGCTGCTGAGCTCAAAGCTCTGTGCAGGAGCAGGACCAGGTGTGGGAACGTTGAGCAGAAGCAAAATGAATACAGGTAATGTGGAGCTGAACAGCATCAGCATAACAATGCTAATAAAGCTCACATCGTTAGTTAATGAGAGTCAGAGAGTTTATATATGCATCTAACAGAAGGCTGTGGCCTTGGGGATCCATAACGGATATTTATCCCAAGAACAAACACTCAGACCTAAATTTGAATATCTTGATGTATGCAGTCTAGAAGTTTCAGAGCTTCTAAAAGGAACATCAAGCAGCATTTCTGCCAGACTGACTTATTAGACACATCAAGCAGCTCAACGCCACCATGAATCTATCCATGTCCAGGGATGTCCCCCAACTATTTCATCTCTGTAATTTTTCAAACACTGTTGCATTCAGCTTGTGACTTTTTTTTTTTTTTGTGACTAAACTCCATCTCCTCCAAGATGGTAGAAACAAACATCTTCTGGTCAAATTTTCTTTCTCTCTAACTGGAGTCTCATTTGGGATCTCTGTCTAATCACTCCATCCTCAGCACATGCACAAATAACCTCAGCTCCTCATTTGTGAGCATTGCAAAATACTTTCTAACGGAAAAACCCTAAAACAGGAGAAATTTTTGGCAGCGGTTTTCATAACAGCTTGTATTTTCTTGTAATCACCATGCAAACAAAGATAATAATGAAAAATTGTAACTATCTCACTACTGTTGCAGTGAAAGTGCTATTAACTTCTCTGGGGCAAAAAATTGTAGAGAACAAAAAAAAAAAAAAGTAATCTCTGTGTTCAGTAAACTTCCCAAGCATTTTGGTTTGGGTTTTTTTTAAATAAAAAATTATCAATTGAAATGAAATATATTTTGCCCCAAAATGGAACTTAAGGTAAAGTACCCAATCACTGCCTTAAAATTTACTTTTTGCAAAAAGCCTGTGAAAGATTAGTCAAAGAAGGTTACACTTGTGATAGTAAAGCTGATTTTTAATAGGTAGTCATAAGAAAGAGAAGTCACCAGTTTTTCCCCCTCTTTATTCATGTGTGAATGAAAGGTCTTATCCTGATGCTTATAAAAGTTGGTTTCAATACCAAGTAACGAGGTATTTTTCCACCCCTGGCAGCTCTGCCCTATACCTTTGTAGCTTGAGAGACTCTTTTGGACACCAGCGCTACTTTCACTTCAGTTTCTAAAGCTTCCCACTCAAGTGTCACAATTACAAGACCTAAACCCTGGCTTTTCGTGCAGCCTGAATGAGCAGCCGCTGTACTTTGCAAGATCCAAATTCTCTCACCAAAGAACCCCTGCCAATGACATGATATTACACAGTGTGAAATCACTCCAGCTTCTAATTTTCTAAAGGATTTTCATGACAAAAAGAATCTACACAGTTGTCATCTCCTAAAATTTTTCCAGTTTTGAAGCTTAAACCAGATACAAGCCTGTTTTCTGAACCCTGCACGCATTTCAGCGTTGCTCAGCACAAGGAACAACTTTCTCTTTGAAAAGAAACCACGCTGGGATTATAAATTAATATTAAAACCGATCCCCACACTCTCATTGTCTCCCCAAAGAAACACAGATCTGAGACTGAACTTGAAAGGTGGTGGGTTACAGCAGATACAGATTTTTCCTAGTATACTGTCTTCAGCAAAACAGAATAGCAGTAAAAGCCCTGAGGGATTTTCAGCTTTCTACCTGAAAGGACAGGAAAGTGGTTCAATTTACGTTCTGTTCTTAGCATTTTCTTTACCCATTTCAGTGCCAGAAGATTATAACACCCAGTACTCACATGCTGCTGAAGCTGCACTACCAAGGATGCACATGTGACACTGGCACCAATCTACGGTCTTGGCTCCACAGGTACCCCAGTAAGTGGAGAGTTAACATTTTGCTATTAAAAAAAAAAAATAGAGAGAGAAGGAAAGTTAAGTCATAGAAAAGCAAATCCTCCCTCCACGCACCACACGCTGGCAAACAGAACCAGGATGCTAAACACAGTATCTGCATTTCCAACTAACCAGAGCAGTAGTTTAGGAGACCAAATTAAAAGAAAAAAGGATTAAAAGGAAACAGCATGTGCCACAGCAATGTGATCAATGTGATCAGATATCTAACCATGTGGCTTTTAGTCACCCTGAATCATTCCCGTTTGAATTATCTGGGAATCCAAGCACTCCAGTCCCAACAGCAGGAACCAGAGAAGGACCACCCACCCCACGGATTTTAGGGGAACTCAACTATTCTTTAAAGACAAAGGAATGAGCCTCTTGCCATCACAGAAATAGATGAGAAATATGGAGTCTGTAGAAGAAGTTAAATCTGAGCCTGTCTGTTTCCACAAGCTCGTTTTTACTGGGAAAAAAAGTGACCAGATTCATAGCAAAAATAGCTTGTGAGGGTCCTTCACCTCCTTGGCTGCATCACCCCCTGTAGGACCTCAGCCAGCATGGTGGCAACTCAGAAACATTTGGTGAAAGGTCAGCAATTGCTTGAATAGAAAAAAAAAATAAAATTATTTTGAAATACTTGTAAAAGCAAATGTTGTCAATTCCCTGAGTCAGTCTTCAGACCCAAACCATTCCAAGGAACTACTGGAGCAAGTCCAGTGCAGGGCTACAAAGATGATGAGGAGACAGGACCATCTCCCTTATGAGGAAAGGCTGAGAGCCCTGGGGCTGTTTTGCCTGGAGAAAAGAAGCCTGAGAGGGGATCTGATCAATACTTATCAACACCCAAAGCATGGGAGTTAAGAGGATGGGGCCAAACTCTTTTCAGTGGTGCCCAGCAAGGGGCAACGGGCACGAACAGGAACCCAGGAAGTTTCTTCTGAAGATAAGGAGAAACGTCATTACTGTGAGGGTGGCAGAGCCTGGCCCAGGCTGCCCAGAGAGGTTGTGGAGTCTCCTTCTCTGGAGAGATTCCAAACCCACTTGGACACTGCAACACTGGGCCCCCTGCTCTGGGTGACCCTGCTGGAGCAGAGGGGTTGGATTAGATATTCTCGATATTCTCCAGAGGTCCCTTCCAATCCCCACCATGCTGGGATTCTGTGAATCACTCTGGCAAGTTTTTAAGGAAGGAAACTGCAGATCATCAAGTGAAAACATTGAAGGAAACTGAGGCAAACTGATCATAGGCACGTTAAACTCACTCATTTTCTCCTACTGTCATTGAGTTTAACTCCCAACCAAGGACTCAAAACATAACCTAACAGGAGGTAATTAGCATAGACTCCCAGGGAAGAAAGCTGCTATCTACAGAAGTTATACTAGGAAATATTTTCAGAAGTTACTCTTAAAATGTTATTTGCATTGCTGCAACCTATACCAAGTAGACAAATGGAATAGCTAGGGGGAAGAAAAAAAATAAATAAAAAAAAAAGACCGGTTGCATATGCTAAGGTCATACTGTTGCTGGGTTACAGTTTTATGCTATCCAAGCCCAGTTTAGCAGTGCTATTTTCTGACTCAGCTCTTGAGAGAATATCTAAATCCCAGCGATTTCCAAATAACGCCAGCTTGCAACCGAGTGCTTGCAAAATAGCAGTAGACATACAATGCATGCCAAGCTGGAGCCTTGAATCTCAAAGTAAACCTACCATCATTTTGATCAGCTAATAAATAAGCTCTGTCCTGCTTGCTCTGAAGGGTGTTTCACTGAAGAGATGATGGCAGAGCCTCACGGGTGAAGGCAGGGGCAAGGGCAGCGCTGGAGGGTCATGGGCATGGTCAAGGACCCCCTTCCATGACCCCTTTGGCCCAGATGTGTGTGATTTAAAATACTGGTGCAGATGCTTTAAAGCTTCCGTGGAACCTTTTTACAGAAACAGAAAGGAATAGCCAGTATTTAATGAACAATAAAATAAAGGCAGGAGAAATTACATCGGCAGATTGCGGCTATAGCCTTTAATCTTCATTAAGGATTCAAACACAAGCATCTAACGTAAGATTCAAGTGGGATGATGAAATTCTTTTTGTTTAATGGATAACAATCAAGTAACACATAATCCCTTATAGCAATGATTCTGCAACTACTCCGTCCCTTTTATATGCATAATATATCTTAATTGGTTTTACAGCAATTTAGGGCACAAAACAAAGCATCTGGCACAGACTAATTTACACGAATGTCACTCATGAGTAACGTATACCATCCACAGAACTGAAATATTTGATAGCATAGACATTTAATCTTCTTGCTATCCAGAAGTCCTGTAAATACTCTTCAAAAAAGAAGAGAATTTCTAGAGAACCAGCAAATCTCCCCAATGCTCTTACATTTCTTTATGGCATTACTTGTCTTTAAATTGTTACCTTCTGCACAACATATATTCTTTTTCACTCATTAACACAATTATTTCATATTAGTAGAGATACACTATTGAATTTTAAGGATGTCTTTCCAGAAGGACCTGAACTATATTCATGAGTACTGTTAAATTCTATAGGACTACAAGTAGTTTAGAAGCTTCAACAATATCTACATCAGACATTAGCTTTACTTCATGGGCTAATACTGGCCCTGGAATCCTTTAGATCAAAGTCTTGCTTGAGCTAAAGAAGACCTTGCAGGAGGTAATTTTCTTTTAAAAAATTGCTGAGGATAGAAAAATCCACAAAAAAAAACCAAACCACAAACCAACATTCCACTGTTGAAAAGGTGAATTGCTATGCCTGTTAAGATTATGATTTTTTTTTTTCCTGACAAGTATCTTAGGGTAACTTTAAAATTTATATATAAGATTATCCAGATTTGGGTTCTCAGGGAAAAACAGAGACTGATTTGGTGAACTGTTGATATTCACTTTGCACCTGCAGTCTCCCATTGACAGACACATTTCCTAACCACTTTACCTTTCTCTGAGTCTTCTCTGCACTCCCTGAAATTTCTTAATTGCATAGATTGTGTGAATGCTACTCTGTTTATAAATCCTGGGACGTGTGTGACCTTTAGGTTACTCACTTTAATGGGACCTATTTTTCCACTGGTTATTAAACAATAGTTTTCAGGCAATTTTGTGATTATTTTACAGGTATTAACCAATTGTGTATTACAGCATTGATCTACAAAGAGCTGAAAGATAGCAAAAAAAACCCCAAAAACCAAAAACAAAACAAAACCAAAACAAAACAAAAAATTAAAAATATTCTTTAAAGGATATTACATTTCCCAAGTGGATTCAGATCTTGACCTTGTGAATCAATTGAGAGCCTTCTTTATGTGAAGAAGCTAATCCAAAAGCACGAATACTGTACAAAGGGACAAAGTTGTGTTTTCCTGCTCACAGTTCAGGGATACACACTGAGAAAAGTGGTACCCACAGTTTCAGTAATCTTATCTAAATGTTTCATTTCTTCTCTACTAGGATTGTGTCTGTAATTAACATGTGTCCCAGATCTCTCTCTAACTTCTACCCTACCTTCACAGGATTCAGAAAGGTGAAGGTTGAACAAAATTATAATTCTTCCCTGTATTCTGGTCAGGTAAGATGAGAAATGGGATGGGAATTGCAAGGTTTGCCATCCCATCAGAAGGGAGCAGGCACTGAGATCTCAATCCCTTTGATCCCTCTGGATCCCAGCTGTGGCATCTCACTAAACACAGCTCTTCTGGGCCAGAGTCTATCGCATCTCTTGCTAGCAGGATTTTCAGGGTTAATTTAGGTTTGAGGGGTGGTTTTATTTTAATTTCTTCTTTTTTTTTTTTTTTTTTTTAAATAGCTGTGTGACCAAGCCTTCTCCCTCTTCATCTGCTCAATAGATTTATTTATATTGGGCTACATCTGTTTCAGTACCTTAACTGTTCCAATCTGAGGACTATTGACATTTTCATTATGTGTGAGTTGACAGTACATGGCTATATTAAGGGATTTCCAGCGATGGGGGGGGGAGGGAGCAGCCGTGATCTCTCTTTGCAGAGATTTCTAGTAGATAATGCATTTCAGTACAGCAGAATGATAATGCAAAAAGAACTGGGACATTTTAGTCACCGTGAGAGGAGAAAAATCGCAGCATTCTTGCAATACAAGTGCTGGCTGGAGAGCAAGGTGTGTGGTACTAATATATATCAGTATCTATATTCCAGAAGGAGATAGCCAAAGACTATAATTAGCTCTGAAGCTGAAGTATGAGCAGCATAATAATAACTATTAGACCAAAAAGGAATGTAATGAATAAAAAGCTCAATTCACAAAGGAATACAATGTTAATATTGAAATATGGACATGTTAAAATGGTAAGTTGTAAAAAGAGGAGCATTTAATGACACAGTGTCTGTGTAATCCTTTCAGACTACATTAAAAAAAAAAAAAAAAGAAACAATTATAATTTACAAGAACAAGGGGTGGTTTGTGATACAGTCTATCAAACTGATCATTGCCTTCAACGCTGTCTCCAGCTTACACATACAGAAGCTCTGTGCTCCACAAATACACACACACACATACATATATATATATAAAATTAGGACTGCTCCCCTACAGCAGTTAAGAAATGAGTAGAGAGAACAATGTTGGAACAGCTAGGTAACAAACTTCACAGGAGATCTCTTTGGTTGTTCTCCAGATCTGACCTTGAAAAACTGCTTTACACGTGATTGTCAGAAAGTGCCTCCTCCCATTCATTGACCAATGTTCTGTTGTTTTTTTTGTTTTGTTTTGTTTTGGTTTTTTTACACATTTCTATTCAGAGCTAAGGCTTGAGAAAATGGGGAAAGGGAGGAAAGCTAATGCTGTGCTTTCTCTGCCCTCCTTAAAAGCTAGCTGTTGTTCTGGATGAAGACAAAGATGAGCTGTTTAAACACAACACAAACTAAAAAAGACAAAGACAGCGTTCCCTGTATTCATGTTTACTCAACAATCCCAAGTTTGTCATGAGAAGGCAAGTTCAAAGTATAGGCATTTCAGAATCTAAGCTACTATCCCAAAGGGTATTGAGATAACATTGCAAATATTTCAAGTTAAAATAGATTTCTGTTATTTCCAACAAGATCTGTAGTATAATTTGTTGATTCATCGTTTTTAATGTAACAAAATGCTTACTTCAGAATTAAATTCCTTACTGATGAGTTTGCAATTAGTGTGAAAGGAGAGAGATTGAGACACAAAGACAAAGACTAGTCAAAACACATGACCTGAGGTACTAGTCACATTCTCCTCCTAGGTTTTATTGCCCGTTTGATTTCACCAGTGACTTAACATGTTAAAAAAATATTTCTGTCACTACACATAAAAGCTGCCATGCTCTTCACCTGGCCTACCTATCTATTCCTCTTCCTCCAGACTCTTGGTTCAACTTTTCCCATCCCTCTCCCCACACCTGCGTTAATATTTGCACAACTTCCCCTAAACCATCTGTCATCCTATCACCTATACCTAGAATAATCTGCTATTTTTCCTTTACTAAATATTCTCTCAACACATGCAGATCTCTCCTTATAAAATAAAAAATCATTATCTGTCATAAATTAAGGCTCCCCACCAGTGATAACAGTCAATCTTTATTAGTTACATGGTAGCTTGATAGAAACTTTATGAGCAATTTTCCTCCCCCACCTTACTTGAACCATATTTAAGATACACTTAAAAAAAATGACTTAACTCAAACATAACTCATAAAGATAGGTTGTAATATTTTAATGTAAGTTCTACCTATTGATTAAAATAAGTCACTCTTAAACCCAGAGTCAGGCGGGTTACAAAGCCATCAAAAATGATTTAACTACATTGGCCTTATAAAAACAATTCTGTGCAACCTGTATAAATGGAGTGGGCAGAACTACAGAGAATGAGATGGATCACCTATTTTTCTACACAACAATCTGCCAATGCTTCAATACCACAGGATGCGAGACAGCAGCAGATCAAATCTTTCATATAACAGGAAAGAGCCTTGAAACTGAAGATTTTCTCCAAAACTCAAGAGATTGTCTCAGTTGAGTTTAAATCCTACGTGTATAATATACAGGAATGAGGCAGGTTAAAATAGACATCGTATTTTAAGAGTCTATCAAGAGTTCATGCTACAGAGGTGTGAGAGATTGGCAAGGGGGACTAAAAGTTAACACAGCTGTAGACAAAGCAATTAGCATCTCTGTTATGTGGATATTGATCCAGCTGATCTCTCTGTTAACCAACCTTCCAAAATTAGAGAAGGTGGCACTTGCTAATAATGCTAGATGAAACAGATAACAGCAAAATAATCAATTAAATGGAGTCATGTGATGCCTACTTTGAGGATCAAGGAGGAGAGGAGAGATCAAATGAAGAAAAAGAAAATAAATTATAATTTACAGTTGGGAAAACTCTCTAAGATGGTTGTTTGAAGTCAAAAGTGCTAATGGAATCCCATGAAACAGGAGCAATCAGCATCCTGGAGGGATGGGAATGATCCTCTCCTACTTGAGAAAAGCACTGGAAGGCCTTTCTCAAGGTGCAGAATGGAACGTGACCCTCAGTCACAGGGATTCTGTGAGAGCAGGAACTCACTGTCCAATGCCTACGTGAACAGATAGACCCAAATACTCCACTGTACATGACAAGGTCCTATTAATTGGGAGGGCTGGGGCTGATTGCCAAAATGTCTTGGTCAGCTCTTTTTAAACTCTTTTCAAAGTTTCAGGTTTCTTTTCCTGACATTATTTCTCTCCCCGTATACATTACTGTCATCAGACCTTGTCTGACGCTGGGTGGCACTTGCTAGACATGGCATGAAGATAATTGCATCGTTCACAGAGTGGTTGAGTTACCCTGGCAGAAGTTTAAATAGGACTAGAAAGAAAGAAAGTAAAGCGTCTGACTTAAGTGAGATCTACTAAAGGTAGGAACAGAATCCACAACCTATTACCACACAGTCCAACATAACAACTACACCGTCCTGCTGCCTATATTCTGTACATCTCCTTATCTCCTGTTCACAGTTTCAGAAAAGCAAAGTTTCACTTCTTTGGGGGTATTTCTGATAGTCAAAAAGCCTTTTGCCATCAAATCGTGTTCACAAAGAACACTGCTGGAATTACAAATACGAACGACTTGAAGCAATTCTGTGAATGAACCTAATACAAGCCATTGAAGGAATAGGCAAATCTGGTCAGCACAGACTGCAGGCTTAAAATAAATATATTTTTTTAAAAAAACACAGTCTGTTAACTAAAAATAATAACGTATGGTAACTTTATAATAATTAAAACTATATCTGCTTACGAAGGGTCTATCGCTTTTTATTCTGAGAAGCTTTAGCTCTAGACAAAAATCTTTTCATGAACTCTCCTACAAACATAAAACACTATTTTGTATATTTTACCAACACAGTTACTAAGTTTCTTGTTGAAATTCTTTCAAAAGGACATGTTTTTGTTCTTTGGTTCACCTATCCGCGAAGTACACAACTCTACTTATATAAAAAGAAATATTTAATTTCTATTCCAGACCCTAGAAACTACTGAGTTCTTTTTTTTTCCAGTTTTGAAAGACACATTACCATTTGGGCTGGGATAAAATAGAAATGTAGAGTGCAAGGGTGTCTTTGGTTTTAGTAATCTGGGAAACTGGAAAAAAAAAGGGGGGGGGGGGGCTATAAAATGAATAAATAAATAAATCAACAACTCAAACAGAACAGCATTTATTTACTTCTAGTTTTTTTTTAAACTACAATGAATCACGATGCTGTTAAACAAGGTTATGTTTGCTATTGAGGAAGAAAAGAATTAAATTACCCTTATTTTTACTGCATTGTGTAAGCTCAGGAAGATCTTGTTTTATCTTTCTTGTTGTGGAAGCCAGCTACAAAAAGCAGCACTGCTTTTTTGGATATACAACAAAAAATAAATGTTATGCTTCCATTTCACTTCCAGTCTACTTCCAGTCTGGGTTTTTTGTGTGTTAGGATACATTGCCTTTTTCTCTTTTTTTTTTTTTTTTTTCTCTCTCCTTTTTTTTTTAGTTAATAGTAAACAGAATAATTAGTCCTTACAACATTTTAATCAACGTACACGTAAGTATAGAAAACTATGACACCAAAATCTTGTTGGCTGTTCATATAGTATGAATAATAGTCATGAGCATGAGGCTGGGTAAAGAACTAGAATAAAGATATCCAAATCTTTTTGTTGTCCTTCCCCTTTCTGCTTAGTTCCAAAATATCTTAAATCCTATTTTTTTCACTTAGCTGGGACTTGCAATACTTATTACCCAGTGGAAAGGAATTCACTAGGTAAGAACAATAAGCAGACTTAACAGGAGCCCACTGGGCCAAAAATCTTTAAAAATTCCCGAACATGACATTCAGAGACCTTGGTACTTCAGGTGAGCTGTATGAGAACTACCTTTCTCCACAGATACACTTGAAAAAAACGCAGATTACCAAATGTGTAATTTACAGGATAAAACTAACACATTGTGTTGCACACACACTGTCATTTCCATATAAATGGGCTAGAGGTTAAAAAAAAAAAAAAAAAGAAATATGCTTTGCTTTGAGAGGTTAAAACATCCCATCTAGAAATACGATATTTCTGCATATTTCTCCTTTACAAAATATTTAAATATTAACAAGGATTTGAATGCTGTAAATGGCAGAAGGGTATAAAGCTAAGGTAGCTCTATTTGCTTAAATACAGGGTCAGCATCTCAGATGGAAAATCAAGTCCACTAAGTAAAATACAAATCAGAGATTACCTAGAATATTTCAGTGATATTTTCACCACCCCCCCCACTGGAAAATATTGGCTCTCTGCTGTCAGAATGCCTTGGGCAAATGTAACACTACCAAAACACTTGTACTGGCAGGATTTCAGCCACCTCCCCAGCAGGCTCCTTGGAGAAACCTCTGCTGTCCTGCAGCAAGACTGGGACGTTTGTACAAGCCTAGGAATTGAAGATGGTGAAGTATGATGGTGATGTGACATGCGGAGCAAAGAAAAAGTGATGTCACTGATGTTCAGAGAGACTGGACTTGTACAGAAATGGGTACCAAAAAACCAAGAAAAACCCCAAGCAAGCAAACAAAAAAGGACTATTGTGATGAACGAGGGATGGCACCGCTTCAGTGAGACACTATCCATCAAGTTTTGTCAAATCAGCCTTACAGAGCAAAAACTGAGAGTAGGTGCCCCTGTCTGTAAATACACCATGTGAACAACAAGGAGAAGGATTTGTAAGCTAAAGGAAGAGAGGAAAAAGAAAGAAAAAAACCCCGATAAATTAGCCAAGAATAAATTTATTCTGAAATGAGATGATGGTCTCCAGCCATCATGGGAGAAAGGTTATAGAGCAGAGTCCCAAGAGGAGAAAAATTCTAATTAGTTTTAAAACAGTGCTTGATCACTTTATGGAAAGTATTGCATGGCATGGCTATCTCCTACAGCAGAGGACTGAACTCGTGACCCAGCAGATCCCTTTCACTCCTACGAGTTTGTACATATGCATTAATTTGAAGAATCAAAACCTTGACCCTTTTTCGTGCTTTTAACACTTTAGGTCCGTTTTAATGCCAAATTTTGTGCTTTCAGGTGTTCAAGGGATATATTTTTAATGTTTGATATGTTTTTATGTTAAATTGTTTGAAAGAAGCAAACAAAACAAAATCTAACACTCCCTTACAGCCATTGATTCTCCACATACTGTTATGGCCCCTTTATCTGAATGTATTTAATGAGTGTCCCTGAAGGGATTAGCATGTCAATGTGTGTATATTGATTTTCTAATCCAGTCCATCAAAGCTGTTATGATCTGGCGACAGCACAAGAAACAGGAGTTCAAGGTTCTTCACACAGCTCCGACAGTATGTTCTCAAGCCTCTTGATGTGAGAATTAGCTCAGTCCTGAAGTCCAATTAATCTGACGAGACTGTCAACAAAGATGTCATTTCTAGGCACATTTTTGGGGATGTGGACACCTGTCTAAAATACAGAATGAGATCATCAGCTCATTAACGTTTTCCAACAGATGGCAAAAAGCTGCATTTGATAACATCTTGGACTGCCCCTCATTTTATAGCCAGACCTCTAAGCTACCCATGTTGTAGGGCTGCACACCAAAGTTAGTTTTAGAAATCAAAATAGGTGGCAGACATGTATTTAAACACTAGCATCAGGAGGGTACAGCAGAAATAGGAAAAGTCTTGCGATCCCTTCCCAGACATCTAAATAAATAACAATAAAAGTAACAATCAGAACAAGTTGGGGAGGGAAATTGGTTCAACAAATTCATTCTGAGCAACTTGCTATTTCATCCCCTCCCCAAAATACTCCAACATGGAATATTTCAGTAGCCTGTGATGGCATGACCCCTAAGGTCCACAGCCAAGACCTCCCTCTGGTCCTACACCAATTTCTATGATGCTCAGTCCTGCAGGTATTCCCCAGCACCAGAGGGGCTGGAGGAACAAGAACCTCAGTGATAAACTCTTTGTCATAAAGCAGAGTAAGAACCAGTTTGGCAGTTGTTGTACAGACGAGGCACAAGCTGCTTTTCCTCAGTAGCGGTGCTAAGGTCTCAACCCCATTACTACTGCATTCAACAGGAAAACTATTTGACATAACTGGAGGAAAAGTGTATTCTAACAAGTTCCCAGCTAAGTACCAAAAAGAAAAGAATGTGTAAATGCACATCCTAGTTTGTATTATCGCTATAAAATGCAATAGCAGAGTTTTACCAGCTGACACCTAGAGAAACTGCTGTGGAATGAACAGAATGGTTTTGAATGCTTTATATGGAACACCCTTTTTCCCCCCTTACCCACTATACATTCAAATAAGCACTTCTTATACCATCTTCATACTGCTCAGACGTGTCACAGCACAAATTGGCATGCTTCCTATTTTTGATATTGTCTAATTCCCTGGGTCATTAGTTATGTAATCATAATCATTTTTCTGCTGGGCAGATTGGTGTTATCTATCTCATCTCCTTTTCTCATCTCACCTCTTTAGTAGTGTTAGAGCATAGATGGGAACATCCAAGTCCCCCAGGGCACCATCTGGTACTACCCTGTACAGAGAGGGCTAAATGAATGACATACTGTATGGTACTTCCTACTCATTAGTTACTGATTCCCTATGTTGCTGGTTTGGGGGTTGTTTTTATTAAATTCATTCCATTACATATTCTTTACTTATGTTGTTCACCTCTATCTCTTTCCTGTATATCCATATCTATCCTGTATCTATCCATATCTTTCCTGTATATCCACATCTAAAGGCTTCACAGAGTGGGGAAAAGAGGCAATGGGTAAGAGTGATGTGCTGGAGGGTGCAGTGTATCAGGAGTACTACCACGATCACAGGAACAAAGGAGGTTGTATAGGATCAGTGCTTAAATCATATGCAGGAAACAACAGAGAAAATACTCCAAGGCATCATAAAGTAATGGGGAAAGAATTTACACCTAGATGTATGCACAGTCTATATGAATCACCTACCCATGGAGAAGTGACTACACTGCACGGCCCGTTAACACGAACGGATGAATCTTTCATATGTAAAGAGCGCTAAGTCCAAAAGCTATCGCCTCCTTTCCCAAAAGGGATTAAAATCCAGTCTGTACTGATGCAGAAACAATTAGAAGAGGGCTTCTGAAGTTCTGATTAAGGCGTGTGTACCAGCCGTCACCTACCTGCGCTACTGGCAGAGACACTGCTGCCTGCCGATAAAAGGAGCCCGACATTTGCATTTGTTAGAGCTTTATGTTCATCTCAGTAAGAGATTGTTATTTTTTATTGTACTACCTAGCACCATAAATGTAGATGGTCTTTTAAAGCCAAATATCACTCTCGCTAAGTAATTGTCAATTAAATTTAGTATTAATTATTCTTGATAGCCCAATCTCATGTACTGTTTTCTACATATCCCATTTTTTGCATGGATCTCATATTGCAGCAGGTGAATTTTCATTAAACCCAGTATTTAATGAAATCACTGCATTGTTGGGTGGGTGTGTAAATCTCTGAAGTAAACCAGCAAGAACTGGTTACAAAAATCCCAGCCAGCACAGACCAGCAGCACATTCAGCTTTCTTAAGTAAACATCAAATCACAATCCAACAAAAATGCAATCACTTAATAATCGATTCAGGCTGTAATTGTATTGACAGTCAAAGCTTTTGCTTTTAAGGTTTAGCATTAGAAGACATGCTTTCCAATCCTCATTAAGACAGGAAAAAAAATAAAAATAAATAATCCAAGGACTCCATTCCTAGCCAAATTTCCAGCCACCATCGCAGAACAACCTGCCTGGAAGGATGGAGAAACAATGCAGGTCGCACAGTGTGCCCTAAAGCCACGTGTCATGGCCCACTAACACTGCAGGACCAAGAAGTTGAGGTTACCCGTGAATGGCTGGAGCAGCAAATCTCACAGACTCAATCCATTGTTTCATGGATGGTTAAACGGTTCCTCTCCACCATGCCCGCAGGGCCAGGGCCTCATCTGGCAGAGCTCTGCTGACGGGAACAGAGGCTGCAAACCCCCTCTGAGAGCAAAGATAAATGAAGCCTCAGGTGTCTCCCCCCACACACACACCCCTCGATGTGGAATCTATTAAAGCTTCGGGGTTATTTCTAACGGGTTAGTGTTCCCCTGGCCCCCAGGATGGATGTGCTGGTGTTCGTCTATAGCCTTCTCCGACAATCACGATGTACAAGAGTCGGTTCCGCATCAGACTTCAAGCTCTGCCTGAGCAGTTCTGTGCTCACAAATAGCCGGTGCCTCATTAGGCAAGAGGCAGCAAGAGTTGAAGGGGGTGGGGGGAGAAAACCAAAGGTGATAGCCCACCTTTGCCCCTTGTCCCGTCTCCAGCGATATGGGACCAGCTGCCGCACGAGGTTTGTGCTGGGCTGGGGTAGTTGCTTGTCTTGGTCTTTAAATGAACTCCTGCCTTTGAAAAATCTGCTTCTACGTTTTATAGTTTGCACTTGTTTTAGCACAGAGAGAGACCCTGTGCGAAAACAGGGGCCAAAGATGCCCACAATCAATCTGTCACCTTCTCAGTGACACGAAAGGAAATGTTAAGTGACGTTACAGAGCCATGAAATTCAAGGGAATGATATCAGCTCCCTGAAATGGGGGTTGTGTTTACCACATAACAGTCTCGTACCAAATGGCAAAACAGCATGTAGGATAAAATTCATAACAAACAAATTTAAAAAGATCCTCAGTTCCGAGACTGTAACATGCATTCTTGAAATGCCTTAGAGCCATTCATTCTTCCTTATATCCATTTGAATGTTCCCTTTTGCCCTTTTGTTTTCATTCTAGCTTTCTAAGCCTCTGTGCCATTCCAGCAGCTTTCCCTTCCCTCCCAGCCCTATGCACTCTGCCTCTGCAAGACCCTTTCTCCTGTGTTGATTACTCTCCCTTTTTGGCATATGTGCTCTAAATTCTGTTTTGCTTCTTAAATCTTTTCAGTTT
>WTSP01016240.1:0-21110 GCA_025331215.1 Actenoides lindsayi | reverse complement strand
GGAATATAGACATGGTAAAAAGAATAAACTCAATTAGAGGGAAAACCACCAGTGGTTTCTCCTCCTCGCTTCCCAGCACCTCCATGGTGCCCCAGCAAGGGACAACGCCAAAGGGACTGGTACCAGTGTGATACAATGGACAGACAGATGAGGAGCAGATGAGGATGAAGTCAGGTAGAAAGAAGGGACATAAAAGACTTTATTGGGGGAAAAAAAAAAAGTCCAAAGGTAGGATGAGAGCAGAGCAGCGGGGATGACGCAGGGTGCTCAGCCCACACCTCGTGAATGCCAGAGGAGAGCTGGCAGGGAATTGCTTTATTATTATTTTTTTCTTTCAGCTTTCTTCCTTCCTTTAATCTTTGATTGCGAAACAAGCTGATTTTAATTAAAAAGCTCTCCAATTAATGCTGCCGTGGAGTTTTCATTTCCTGGGTTTCGGTAATTCACAAGGCCAGGTTATGGAGGGTTTGTGTCCCCTCTCGTTAACCGAAGAACAGCCAACAGAATGAGTGAGGAAGAAGAGCAGGGGGCTGGCTGAGGGTGGTGCTGGAGGGGCTGTGCTGGGGGGAGACCCTCACCCCTCACTGGGGGCTTGCAGAGGGGATCGCCCTCTGCTCGGTCTGCGCTTGCGGCCACGCTTGGTATTTGGCACAGAAACACCACACAGCTTACATGCGCTCTGCGGACACCAACGGGCCCAGCCCAGCTCTCGGTCCAGGCAGAGCTTTCCCAGTGGCTCCACAGGAACGTGCCCACCACTCATGGGATTCCCCCTCACTGCTCAGGAGAGAGAAGCAGCAGGAACTGCCCAGGCTCTGGCCAGGCTCCAGGGCTCCAGTGCTTCCCTGGAGAGAGGCTGTCATGTCCCCTTTGCTGACCACACAGATGGCAAAGCTGAACCTCAGTGCTTTGGGCCATCACAGGTACAGCACAGGAGGCTGGCATGGAATCACTCCCAGGCAGGAGTGTGGATGAGTTCTCCTTTTCCTTGGGATCACAGAATCACACATTGGTTTGGGCTGGAAAGGACAGTTAAAGGTCACCTTGTGCAAACCCCCTGCAGGGATCAGGGTCATCTGCAACCAGAGCAGGGTGCTCAGAGCCCCGGCCAACCTCCCCTGCAATGGTCCCAGGGATGGGGCAGCCACCACCTCTCTGGGCAGCCTGGGCCAGGCTCTCACCACTCTCAGCACCAACAATCTCTTCCTTCTCATGCAGGATGCTCTGAGCCGTGGAGGTGGCAGAGGAGCGAGCGCAGGCCGAGCTGAGTGGGCATCCCAGTGAGGACCTGGAGCTGTCAAGGCACAGGGAGCAGGGCAGGAGCCCCAGGCCCTCCCTCTGCCAGCGCACACCCCGATGGGCCCGCTCCCTATCTCTCTCTCACACACACAGCTGTACCGGTAGAAAAGCCCCAGGGGGGAAAAGAAAAAAAAAAAGATTGTGAAAAGCCTTTATTATCCTCACCCCCATCTATTGTTAATGGGATCGGGAGTTGGGAGTGTTTGGAGAATTCATTTGCGATAAATATTTATACCCTGTGTTTTTGGGCTCTTATCTGCAAAGTGTAGCTGTTTGATCTGCTGTAGTGCTTTTTTTAGGTCATTTACATTCCCTTTCGTAGTAGCCCTTGTCCGATAGCAGCTATCACATAATTATGTTTCTTTTGCTTATCCCTAATCCTGTCAAACCACCTACTTATCTCTAATTTCCTGTCCATTACCCTTATTGTTTGAGCTTAGATCTCTAACACCGGACAGAGATGGGGCCTCGGCAGCTCTGCGGGGTGCAAGGGCATCTCAATCTTGCCATCTGCACCAGTGCAGAGCCTGGCCTGCCCCGGGGCACCACAGGACCCCTAAACCCAAGTGTGAGGGCTGGTGGGGGCTACCAAAGTGGGGCCACCACTTGCAACGATGCTCAGCAGGGTTCTGTGCTATCCTGGACACCCCCAAGCCTCAGGGGCTGCAGGGGAGTGATGTCCATGCCCCCAGAGGCAGCAACGCTTGGTAAGGAAAGGTATGATCCCACTAGCTGGGTGATGCCACTCCATGAGGAGCACAGCTGCCGGGCAAGTGCCTTTCCAGGACTAAGCAGGAGGCACCTAGGGTGCCCTGCACCGCTGTGTCACCAATGACATCCTTGGAAGAGAGAGCTTGCACTTGTCTGGAGCCATCGGAGACACTAGCACTGATTGTGTCCCAGTGTCTCCAAGGCAACCCTGCATTTGGATGAGGGAGGCAGAAGCCAGGGCACAGCGAGGGTGTCACCTCACACAGCCCACTCCCCGCCCAGACCCTCCTGCCAGCCCCCTGCCAGCAGCATCTCGGACTCTTTGCTGTGGTGACCATTCGAGTTGGCTGCTCTTCAGCGGAACCTCTGGGTACAGCGTGATGTGGGTGTGATAAATATTAAACACCGTTGTCTCCCACAGCATCGGCCGTGTGTCCTTCATCTCCCAGGAAAGGCAGACTGTGTGGAAGCACACCTCCCATATTTATTGCTCCAGAAAGAGCTCCTCAGATGGCCCAGCACTCGTGCTGGTCTCAGCTGGAGGACCAGCAGTGCCCCTCTCTGACATTGGGATGCTGTCCTCCTTAAGAGCAAGGAAGCAGACGTAGTCAGGATGATAAAGTTCAGGCTCCATAATCCAGATTTCCAAGTCACTGCATCTTTGTGCAGCGTGCCAGAAGGTGAGACGCTGTCAGAAAAAACTCAACAGCTCCCCTGGATGTGACCTGGCCTCTCAGCTCTGCTCCGGCAGCTCCGTGCTGCTGGGAGCAGGGAGCCCAGCGTCTGCCGCGGCCGAGGCGTTAGTATTTGGAGCACATCCTTCCCGGGACAAGGCCATTTGTCTCTGCCACCCTCTTCTGTCATCTGCCATAGCTCCCCTCTGCTCCCAGGGCTGCACCATGACGCCTGGTCCCACCTGCCAGGGCCGCAGGCACCGGTGGGAGATGAGCCTGCCGCAGCACAGGGCCTTTGGCTTCTTCCCCTGAGCATCCACTAATGGCCACGCCACAGGGGGACAGAGGGACACATCCTCTGGGAGATCCCCTGTTCCTCCCAGATGGAACCTGCGGGACTCAGACTGCGCAGGAGTTCAGCAGGGGCCAGATTGAAACATTCAGTTGCTGCCTCTCTTCCTATCAAGGAGAACCAGAAACCCAAATCTGAGCGCTGGAAACCCAGAGCTGTCTGAAACTCAAGGCTGAGGTTTGTATTTCTCAAGGTCACCTCTGGCCCAGAAGCAGGAGGACCTCTTGGTGCTGGGAGGGGTGAGGATGCTCCTCAGGAGGGGCTTGCCGGGGAGGAGGGGGTCAGGACAGCTGTAGATGAGACTATGGGGGGGATATGTCACCAGAGCCAGCTGATGCCCAGCTCTGGGTGTCTCTGGTGCCAGATGCCCAAAGGGTGCTGACTTTCAGAGCATGGGTGCTCCACCAGGTACGAGAACTCTCCTTGGCCTGTGTCCCTGTACAATACGATATCCCCTCAGCTTCTGCCAGCACACCTTAATACCATGTGCCTCATTTCTTAAACATATTTACAGCGACTTTCTGTCTGGAGAGCACCAGCTTTGCACCCACCATGAAGGGCAGCAGAGCATCCCCGCCCCCGAGTGCCGCTGGGCGGTGGCCAAGGACCAGCACCACCTTCTACAGGTTTTCTATTGGAGTTTTACTCCCAGTAAAGCAGCGTGTCGTTGGGGAATCTCCGTCTGCCACGGAAACCTCTGCCTGACTGCAAATAACTGGCTCTTCAGAGCGCATGCATCACCTCCGCCGAAGGAACCGTAGGTGGCACGCAAGGCTGGGACACGGGCGGCTCTCCCGGTGCTGCTGTCAGCCCGCTGCTGTCTGCATTTCAATTTGGCTTTGGCTTCCAGCATCACCAGACCCTGGGTTTACGGGAGAGTGCTGCCTGCTCCCTGCCTGCTCCCTGCCTGCACCCCACTGCAGGCAGCACCCCCTAATCAGCAGGATCAGAAAGAAAAGGTGTCCTCAGGTTTGGGATGGGGTATGAGACAGGATCCCCTTAACCCTTTATTCCCACCGGGAAAGGGTTGCTCAGTGTTTCGCATCTCACCTTCAGCTCTCCGGATCCTGCCATCTCGCTGGAAACCAGAGATGGAAACGGCAGGTCAGGCAGGAACCGGGGCCTGATCCTGCATCAGCAGCTCTGCTCCACAGCTCTGCCACCTCCCTGCTCTCCTGGAAGCTTCTGTTGGCTGCAGGGTACCCGGCGCTGGTGGTGCAGAGGGGTTTACGGAGCAGTGAGAAGCACCAAACAGATGTACCCTGACCCACCAGACAGGACCCTGGACGATGTGATCCTGGGCTGCGTGACCCTGCTGGAGCAAGGGGGTTGGATGAGACGATCTCCAGAGGTCCCTTCCAACCCCCACCATGCCGGGATCCTGTGAGCGACAGCAACACTGACCCAGGCTGTAGTGTTGGCTCAGGACCAGATGGTTTCCTTCCACCTCAAACTGCAGGAGGGCAGGGAATGGATTGAACCCAGAGAGCTCTGCCCAGCTCCATCCTCCCCAGCAGCCGCAGATCAGCGGTGCCCACGGCCGCAGCAGGCAGGGAAGGAGCTCAGCACCGTCGAGTCGGCTACTTTGGCCTCAGCAGCACTCGGGCGCTGCCGGCTCCAAGCCCAGCCGTGTTTTTCAGGGCTTTCAAGTCTGACTCCTGCTGGGTCCCCGTGCTGCCGGGCTCCTGACGCACGCACGGCAAGCGGAGAAAAGCGGCTCAGTAATTAGCAGAACGGGCTGGTCGCAAGCGGAGATGATACCGCGCGTCGTCACCAGCCCCAGCCCTCAGCATCTGAAGCGAGGGCTTCGTCTGCAGGACTTTGATTACTGAAGTGGCATTGAAAGACAGTGGATCCCCATGTCCCCTGGCCCAGGCTTCCCTCCCGAAGGAAGAACTCGGATACCAAAGGCCGCGCTTGTCTTTTTATTACAAAAAATATATATAGGAGCTGGGTACTTGTCCCCAATACGGCGACTCTCAAAGGGCAAGTGGCGACCTCCCCCTTCTCCGTGCTCACACGTCAGGTGCTGGCAGCACCCAAACCTGATGTGATGAGACCTGCCGGGGATGCACCTCGTGCTGGGGATGAGCCACAGGCAAAGCAGCGTGGCACCGGCCCGCGCCAAGCGGCTATTTTGGGATCGCTTAAAAGGACAAAAAGCCAGCTTGACTTCAGAGGAAAAACCTTTAGCAAAAGCACTCCAAGGCGAGATGCAGCAAAGCCACGGCTTTTTTTAATCCCTCCTTGTTTTTATTGCCCTCCTCCCGGGACTGGCAGGGATGGGGCACACCATGTTATGAACCAGGCTGCTGGCCCCAGGCGCTGCCCGGCTGGAAATGTGATATCCTGCAAGTCTCACCCCCAATAAATGCCTGTAAGACATGGGTCACGCTATAGGAACTGACACAGCAAAGCCAAGAGGGGCTCTGTTCAGCCCAGTAAGCAGGAGCAAATCTAATCTAAGTGAGAGAGACCGCAGCAAGGGGATCTGCACAGTGAAGAATTTATTTTCTGTGCCCGTCAGGGTCACTAACTTAATACCTCCAAACTCTGCACCTGGATGGTCCCAGCCGGCCTGAAAATGGGCAGACCTGCGTCTTTATCCCTCCTAACATCTGCTAAACAACTTCCAAGACCTCTAGCCACATGAGCAGTGAGGTTCTGCCATAAAAACTGAGGCAGAGCTCATCCCCTGCATGTGGAGGATGGAGCTGCCGGCCAAGCCCTGCCCGGTCCGGGGAGGAGAGTGCTGGGAGCAGTTCAAAGGCAGCCCTGGGGATCTGAGCATGGAGCTCAGCCCTGTCCCGCCCGGTGAAACACCCTCAGCGTTGCCTTCGGCGTCCTCCCGCGTGACCGAGACTTGGCGAGGCTGAAACCGAGCCCTTCCCTTTGCCCTTCCTAAAATCCACCGCTTCCTGCCCGGGCTTTTTCCCAGCTATTTATAGAGCAAGGGCTGACAAGGTGCCCCTGCGAAGAGCTTTCCCCTGGGAAAGAGCCGCCTCCGTGCACCGCCTGCCGAAGCTCCTCAGCCAGCTGCGCGGCCGCCCCAGCTCTACCAGCATCAATGCCCATCGTGAGGGGCACTAGCCAGCCCCCAGCACCGCCTGCCCCCCACTCCTCCAGCCTCCGCACCCTTCGAGACTTGGACCCAGTTCAAAATTTGCAGCAAAGGCTTGGGCAAGGCAGGTGCCACCTATCTGGACTTTGGGTGGTGAAAGTCTGCTCAACGCATCTGACCCCCTGGCGCTTTGCAAAGCTGGGCAAGGATCGGCCCAATCTCGTGGCAGGGGCAGAAGTCACCCAGCACGTGAGTGCAGCCACATCCTTGACCTCCACCCAGCTGCTGCTGCCTGGGAAGGATGCAGCCACTGCTCCTCTTCTGGGGATGCAGCTCCATTCCCCTCCACTCTCCTTCCCGCACCCCTGCTCAGCCCCAGCTACCAGCTTCCCCAGCAGCCCTGCCTGCTCCCCTCTGGCAAAGGCTTCCTGGGAGCTGGCCAGAGTGATTTCTTACCATGAGCATCAGCACCCCTCAATGCCTTTGCCGCGCTCTTTGCCCTGCTGCAGCCCCTGCCCACTGCCTGCCCCTGCCCAGCCCCACGCTCAGTCCCTGCAGAGTACAGGGATGGGGCAGGTCGCTGATCCCATCCTGCCCGGACCCAAAGGTGTTGCTCCCAGGGCCCCTTGGAGCACCTCTATGACATTAGGCAGGGCTCTGCTGGGGATCTCCAGAGGGATGCAGACCCCTCGGCTCAGATCCCAGATGTGGAGGAGGTGGTCTCTATGTGTTAGGGGCCAAACATCCTTCTCCCTACGATGTCTGGACAAAGACGAGGATTAAGAAGGGATTCGCTGCCTGTGCTGTACCTGGTCTGGGTAACAGACACCGTTCCCTGGAGCTGTCAATCTGGTACCTTTCACCAGCACTAAAATTCAATTAGTTAAAACAACAACAACAACTGTGGCTCCAGACAGCTTGTGCCTCACACATTTGATCCCTTTTATTACTCAGCACTGCTCAAAACCCAGCCAGCAACATCCTAGCTGACTCCCACTAGTTTCCCCATTTTATTCTACCAGGATTAAGTCAACCCTACAGTCTCCAGCTGTTTTGTGGTTGGGCCTGGATACATCTTTATACTCAAGCTACATTATTAAGTGGATTGTGGCCAAATTGACAGAGCTGCTTCAGGGAGGACAAGGCCATTTAGGTCAATGATGGTCCTGCCAGCTGGAGAGACACTCGGGACTCATGATTTGCTAGAAAAGCTCTGGACTGTTGTCTTAGCCTCACTTGATGTCCCAGAGGGGGCTTCTGTGAAAGCCCTGACTCTAGCAGGAATGTTTGATTTCTTGGCAGGGAGATGTAACAATCTGTCTCGGAGTATCGCAGGAAGAGTTTGCGTTCGGCGTGCCTCTGCCCATAGCATCACTTCATCGTCTGATGCCTAATCCGCTCTTTGGCCTCCTCCAGCCAGAGCCTGTGCCCCTGACAGAGGGATGGGGTTAGACCCGAAGGCAAGATCCGTGTCCTGCAGCTTGTGTCACCTCAAGGGTTTTGGAAACTGGGAGGTTGTGCCGCGGTGTGCGGCAGTGCTGCGCTCCGAGCCCAGCTTTCCTGGGCCTCCTGAAAGTGTGATGCCAAGTGCTGCGCTGCGGGGCGACGGGACGTGGGGTGATGCGGGATGCGATGGGGCATGATGCGATGACATGATGCTTGCCCACCAGGCACGCCGAGGTGTCTGGCCCCAGAGGGGGCTGCCTGGAGCACTGAGCCAAATGGGATGGCTCAGGAGGAGAGTTAACTAAACAACCAAGAGCCCAGTTTGCTCCCAGATTACAACAACCTTTGTGTTGTTAATGAAGAGCAGCGGAAGGGTCACCAAAGAAAGGGATGAAAGCTCCATCCATCAGTTCACTGGAAAGGAGACTGTCCGGGTCATTTATGAAACTCCCCTGAAGATGTAGGGTTGGGATGGGGCTTGGTGTACTCAAAAACCAGCAGCGTCCAGACACAATGTTGAAGTGAGCGAGCAGCACAAGGTCACTCGTGCGTGCTGGAGGGAGCTCTCAGACCACACATCGCCTGTGTGGCAGCAGCTGGTCTTCCCTGGCACCTCAAGGACCTCCCTGTGTCAAAATAACTCCTTGTGATCAACTCTTGTCCTGGAGTAAGAGCAGCTTATTTTGAAATGGCAAAATCCATGGGTGGAAGTGGATAACGCTTCACGGGGGCAGCTCCCCCCGACACGGAGCAAGAATATCCCCACTGGGAGTTAACTGCAGAACAGCGATTCCTTGGCCAGAGTCATCCCACAGGAATCTCACGCCCTACCTAAGCGTGATTTCGCTTCCCCGTGTAGACACGTCCAAACATCTCCTGGCCCCTGCCCACTGGGCAGGGGCAAAAAGCCTTTCCCGACAGCGAGGGAGCCTGGTGTGCATCCACCTTTGCAAAGCTGCAGCACAATAACCCGGCTTCCAGGTGCGACGCGTGGCTTTTCCCCCCCTCCTCGCCTCGGTCTCATAGGTTTTTTTCTAATTACCCTGAGCTTTGCAACTGTGAACGTGTCATGTTCCAGAAATGTGTGTGTGATTCACCTAACACGGGGAGCGGACTTCCAGCCAAAAGGGACTCGGAGAATTTTTCTGGCATCAGCCTGCAACCTGGAGAGCAGCCAGAAAAACTCACCAAGGTCATTTCTTTCTCTCTTCTCTTCCTTGTGCTCCCTTCCTTCCCTCAGCCCCTCCACTCCCTCCACTCTTTCCTCCAAACGAGGCTCAGGCAGCACCTTATTTATTACTCCTCATCAGCATCCCCTCTATAAAACCTCCCAGAAATGCACACCACATTTCTCTGGGCTCTTTGCCTGTGGCCCCCTGAGAATCCCCCCTGTCCAGGGACACCAGCCCAGCTGGGACACACCAATCGTCCCTAGGACACGGCCAGATGTTCCCGTGGGATTTAGGAACATGGTTTCCAAAGGGTTTTATGCACTAAGTTGCTTAGAAGCTCCTATCAAAGTTGTGTGTGTCTGCCCATCCATCCCCCAGCTGTCACCACACAGCTGCAGCAGCAGGGGCAAGCAGGGGGTACCCCAGTGTGGGATCAGGGACCCCCCGGCTGCAACAGGTTAGCGTTAGCCACAGCAGCAGCAGCCCAGGGGAGGGGAGGAGGGACACCAGAGCACGTCATTTGTCACTGCCTTGGTTCAGCCCAATGGGGCGGCGAGGGGGTCCCCGAGGATTGTCTCTCCCTACCTGATGTCCCCTCTGAGGAACGGGAGGGATGTTCTGACCTCTCTGTCCTCACTCCAGCATCCATGAAGCTAGAGGCTGCAGGGCCCAGAGCCGGCTGCTCCCTGCCCGTGACTGGGACCGACTGAGGAGCTGTGGGGATAAACCTCCCCTTCACCCAGTGACCGCAGCCCCTTGTCCTGCAGAGAGGGACCTGATGGTGCAGATGGAGAAGATGAGGAGGCACCAGCCGGCAGAATCCTCCCCTCAGACCTCCAGCCACCAGAGATGTCATGGGCATGTGTCCCCGCCTTACAGGAGGCTGGAGGCATGGTGGGTCACCCAGTAAGCCCAACAGCTCTGGAGTATTTTCCCAGTAAAGAACAGGCCACCTGCCTATGTCTGCACCACACGCAGCCATTCTGGAACAGTCACCAGAGCTTGGGAGTCCCAGCACACCTCATCCTGGGGGATGCTCGTGTGACTCAGAGACACCCACCCAACAGTCTCATCTGGGCTGCGGAGGACGGGCGATGGTGTTGCGGGGGTAGCTGGGATCGTGACGTGCGATTTTGTGTCTCCTTCTGGATGCGTCACCAGCTTCCATCCCCTTGGTGTCAGCCAGCCCTGGCACCACTCTGTGGCCATCTGCCCAGCACTGGCAGCTCTCCCCCCACCTTCCCTTCCTTCACACCTTCCCACCCCACGCTCCCTCCCCGTGCAAGCCACGAGCACTGAGACTCATCCCCTCCACTGCACCAACCCCTTTCCTGCTGCAGGACTCTTGGCAGAGGTGATTCATCTGCAGAAGCTGCTGATCCCTGGAGAGCTTGGACCTGAAGCCATCACGGGAAGGGCTTGGGGTAGTTCTTCTCTGGCACTGGAGGAACCTGCAAAGATGCCCCAGCAGGGATGCCCCTCAGAGAGGCCCAGATTAGCCTGGAGCTCCCCAAGAGAAGATGTGAGGGGCTTTCAGCTGCTGTCTTCCTGTATTCAGGAGCTGGGAGAAACGGGGTTCAGTTCTTCAGGGGAGGAGGGCACACAGGGGTCTGGAGGCAACGCCAGCACCGCCTCCTCGGCAGCGTCTGCAGAGAGCATTTCATTCTGGGCAGGACGATGGTCACTTGGGAGGAGAGAAGTCACAGGCACTAACCCCCCCCCCGGGGAAGCCTTTCAGACCCCAAACATTGGCTCTCCCCATTCCCAGCACAAGGGAGACTTTGGACTGTCCTCCGTAACAGCGTTTTTCTGAATTCTTCATCTCTGAGATCACAGATCAAGGCAGAGTTTAAAGCAGTGGCCAGATCGCTCTTTCACAGACCTAGAACAAATACACTAAAAGCTTCCCCTGTGTGCGCACAGATTAAGTCGTTAATGAATATTTTTGCTAAGCATCAGAAATCTGGCTGGCTGTGGAGCACAGCTCAGCCAAGACATTGGAGATTTGGCTGAGAAGAGTCAACAGCAACCAGCAACAGAGCCGGGGGCCTCTGGTTGTGGGAAGGACATGCGGGTTAGTCCTGCAAAACTGCTCTGGCTCTGGGGCCATCAGTACCTGACCTCAGAGTGAGGGGGGAGCTTTGGTTCCCATCCACTGCCCTGCCCTGGCACAGCCAGGAGTGTGCCAGGGAACCTTGGAATGACTTGGGTGGGAAGGGACCTCTCGAGTTGCAGGGACATCTGCAACTAGAGCAGGTTGCTCAGAGCCCTGGTCAACCTCACCTGGGATGGTGCCAGGGATGGGGCAGCCACCACCTCTCTGGGCAGCCTGGGACAGCATCTCACCATCCTCAGCACCACAAATTCCTTCCTTCTCTCCAGTTTAAATCTCCCTCTTTTACTTTAAACCCACCACCCCTTGTCCTGTCCCAACGGGACCTGCTGGAAAGTCTGTCCCCATCTTTCTGATAGACCCCTTGAAGTCCTGAAAGGCCACAGGAAGGTCTCCCCAGAACCTTCTCTTCTGCAGGCTGAACAGCTAGGGCTCCAGAGAAGGGGATACTCTGGCTTCAGGCAGGGCTGCCTCCTCCAGAGAAGAGGGGGAGATCCTGCAGGGATGCTCAGCCGACAGGCAGAAACCAGCCAGACACAAGCTCCTGCCCATTCCTATGGAGAAAGGAAGGATTTTGTTCATTGCATCCCTGGCAGCTGCAATGAGGGGCTGGGGAGCATCCGTGGTGCTCTGGGTACCCCTTTTCGGCATGGTCCAGCTCCACACAAGCTGCCGAACTATGGCTGGAACACATCTGGATAGGCAGGGAGCACATGCAAGCGCCCGAGCGTGCGTGTGTGTGCAGGCTGGGGGAGAGCTGTGCGGGCACACTGGGGCAAAACCCCTCAAAACAGGGAAAAATGGGTTTGGCAAGCTCCTTGCTAGCAGACGTAACACCAAAAGCAAGATCGTTGCGCATGGGTAGAGGGAGGTCTGTGTGTCCACTGAGAAAACAAGGGGGGCTGAAAAAAAGGGGGGAAAAAAGGCAGTGAAAGCTGCCTTGATATCACAGTAACCTTCCCTGCCTCACATTTTCCAGGCGTGGTGCTCAGGCAGCTCCACAGATGTTAATTAAGACTCGTGCCCTTCCCTAGGGATGCGCCGAGGTATTACAAATAATAGTATTACCAGCAGCGTCGGTACGGACAAATTAATTAAGGGTAATATTTGAAAGATGGCAAGCTGCTGGGTCAGCTGCCAGCTGGGGAGGTGGGCAGGATGGTGCGGCCCCCCAGGGCGGGTACAGCTGACCCGCTTCAGCTGGGCGACCGTGGCATTCGCGAGGGCTTAACCTGAGACCAGAAACTGGCTTCCCCAAAGGCACGGAGCTGCGGCCAGAAGTAGAAAAACCCAACTTTGTTCACTGCGAGCAGCCCGAAGAGCATCTTTGCCCACAGTGAGGGCATGAACACTCCCGACTTGGCCTGGGGAAAGAGCCAGCATCTCGGCCGGATGTTTCCCCCCCATTTTTTACAAACTCTCTGGTTTCAGCCCCCGTCAGGGGGTGGATCCGGCCATGGGCACACCATGAATCAGTCCGGCAATGATCGCATTCACGGTTATTTTGGGAGACCAACTGTTTGCAAGTTGCACAGCTCCTCATGCCCAAAAAGAGCCGACAAGGACAGTGGGGGGGGGAAAAATACCGCCCTGAGATGCGATGCAGCTGAAGGTCGGATATGATCCGGTCCGATTTCCGTCGATTCTCCCCCGTCGGTGAGCCCGCGTGGATCCTGGGAACAATGGCCGGAGCGCCCGTCCGTGCCAGCAAAGAGCCCTATCAGATCTTGCAAGGGAAGAAGGGCCTGGCCGGGCTCCTGTGGCTCCCAGATACGGCCGAGCATTGTCTGGAGCATTTATTTCCAGACAGTTTTGGCAGCCAAAGTCCTCGGGATACTTGGGTGAGGCAACTCCTGTTGTGTTAGACTTCCATTTCCCTTCCTCTTCTGCCTCTTAAACAAAGCCATTATCACTGCCCTGATCTGGCTGCTGGGGAGGGTGAAGGGGGGGCTGATGCTGTCCGTGGAAGCTCTTCCCCTCCCGGCACGCCCGGCCCCTCCGTCCATCACCTGGGAGCCGCAGCAGCGAGTGGAGCAGGCGGCTGCAGAGACCACTAGGCTGCATTCTTGGAGCACTTTTGGGAAAGTCTCTGGCTTCTTCTGAAAGATCAAAAAAAAAAAGAAGACAATTATTCCAGCCGAGCAAGCTAGTGAAGGCTGGATGGACAACAGACTGGTGGCCCGCATGGATCTGCGCTGGAGTGAAGGAGGGGAGGAACCACGGGGCTGCAGCCATCAAAGAGGGGATGGAATGGTCTGGCCGCGGGCACCTGGAGGATGCTGCGTGGAGGGAAATGTAACCGGAGCGCTGGGTCACCTCGCCAGCAGCCCCAGCCTCTTCAGGAAGGAGCAGCAGCACATCGCTGGAGGTATTTGAGAGCAGCCTTGGCCAAGGCCCAAGGCAAGAGACTTTCCAGACCCCTAATCCAGCATCAGAAGAGCATGAGCTAAATACCACCCAGAGAAATGACGCTTTCAGGAATGTGCTCTTGCACAGGTAATTGGTGCAGGCAGCTTCTCTGCTCGCCTGTACCTCCGCCTGCTCCTGGGAGCGAAGGTGCTTGCGAGCTGGAACAGCCACCAGCACCATGTACACACACACATGGCCAGAGAACACAGACCGACCCATTTTTTCCATCTCCAACTCCTCAGATGCTTTCTCTCATCTGGAGCTGCTGTTTTGCTCATCACTCCTCTTCCAGCCTGTTCCCAGAGTGTGCTCAGCCCTTACTAATTAAAGCAAGGGCGAGGAGCTGCAGTGAGCGGAGCGCGGAGCAGACATGCAGAAGCGTGGATGCTGTGAGTCAGGGAACGCTCCCTGCCAAGTCCTCACATATGCTTTTGTACTCACTCATTGTTCGGCTGCTTCGGGTTTTTTATTCCCAAAGAGTTCGGCAGATGGATGGGACCTCTCGCTGGCGGTGCCCACGAGCACATCCACTCCACACCTCGGTGTGAGAGCTCCTTGAAGGAGAGCAGAGGTGGGAGGGTCTTGCTCTACTAGCGAGAAGTGTGGGGAAAGAACTGGGAGGCAGATGAGCAGCTAAGCAGGACACTGGTGGTCTATGACTGATGCAAGCCACAAAGTCCAGGAAAACCAAAAGTATGTCAGGGTTGGAATAAGTCCTGTTGCCCGTGGTGAGAAGCTGCAGCAGCTTATGTCCTGGGAATGAACTAGTGTGGTAGGAGTGCTGGCTGGAGAAGGGCTTTGAACAGGAGTCCCTCCTGCTCCCGAGTAACATCACCAGCGAGGCAGAGGATGGTGTCCAGCACTCTCTAGACCTTCTGGACATGGCTCACCAGAGCCGCAGTCACCTTTCCTGGTGCCCTCCTTCTGCAAGAGCATCCCCAGGTTCCCCTGAGCTCATCCACTGCCCATCTCTGCCCTGGCTGCAGTGATGCCTGGGTCACTGTGCCAGCGAGAGCAGCACCTGTACCCTAGCCCCCTGCCTGGCCTCCCCTCCACATTGCTGCCAGCATGCCCCCACCCTGGGAGGTGGCTCCAAGGCTGCAGAAGGGGCTGGGGGATCTTGTCTGTGGCACGGAGCAGCACCTGAACCTGTGCCCATCTGCAATTGGTGGGTAGGGAAGGGTCTGTGGCACGAACCCAGCCAGCCGAAGGTGAAAGGAGGCAGAAGAGGCACACAGCACCCTAGAAGCCCTGAAGAATTGCACCTGGAGGCCTTATTTGGGTACCTCATCTGCACAAGGCATCGCAGCGTAACGCCAGCCCCACGTGCACCATCCTCTGACCGGCCTGCTCTGCCAGTGCCGAGGATGCACGCGCAGAGAGAAGATCCCTGGCAGATGCAGGAAGCATGACGGAGAGAAATGAAGACTGAGACTGGCTGTACTGGAACAGACAGCTCAGCTCGGATCACTGTCTGCTTCGATGCTGAGTTCTCCCGCCTCGCCAACGTCTCATCGTTTCCGGCAGGCACCGGGTTTTGTCGGCAGGATGGCTCCGCCAGCTTCACGTGCAGCAGCTGGACACAGTCACCGCTCCTGGGCCCCGTCTGCGGAGAGCTCTGTAAAGCGCTTTAACAGGCTAGAATAAAAAGCCCCGTTTTCCTCAAAACGAGGGATTCACGGCGATATTAACACTCCCTTATCACTGTTGTCGCTGCCGAAGCACAGGCACCTCATCATCCACAGCTCTCCAGGGAGAGAGCAAACCGCCTCCCCACATCGCACTCCAGCCAAGCGCCTGCTCACATCATCTACCCCGGCACCTGGCTCGGGGAGAGAGATGCCAACGTGCAGGCATGGCATTCAGCTCGGCCAGGGAGAGGCAGCTGCTCTGCTCAGTTACAAGTGGGCGTGCAAAAGCCTAGCAATATACCTAAATACCACCCCACTTTCACTGGCTTTCTACCCAGCCCGGTTCTGGTTTCTCTCAGCGGCCATGGGAAAAAGCTCCAGGCCACCCAGCATGCAGATGCAGCACACGAGGGCAGCTACAGGGATCTCATCCAAGCTGAATGATTTTCTGAAAGTAGGTATGGACCAAGCTTCTGGTTTTTTTCCTGAGCTGCTTGGAATAGACACTATCTGGCTCAGGCCCTTGCTCTGCAACTCAACTCAAACCTCAGCTGAGACAGGCTGAAAGTGTTCGGTTTGCTCTCGCTTAGAAAGATACATCCAACAGCCTCTCTCCCACCGGAGCTTTGTTTTCATCTCAAATAGCAAGGTGCGAGGAGAAAAGCCTTTGTTCTGGCACTGCGGTTTTGGTTCGAGCAGAGCCAGGAAGCACATGAGACCTCTGGGGATGGGAGATCTTTCAAAGTTTTCCAACCTAATCTCCAAACCAAAGATCTGCGCAATACGTCTGGATGAGCTGCCTGCGAACGGCTCAACGCCTGCAAACCTCTTGAGACTCATCACCAGATCTTCCGAAGCCTCGCCTGATACTCATCATGAAGTGGCAGCGAGGACCAGCTCCTGAGCGAGGAACGTGTTGTCGCTCCGCCGACACCGTTCGTGCCACACCAGACGGCCTCTCCAGCAGCACGAAGACCTTCTAGATACCACAGAAATGCCAGAGCATGCCTCCAATGGCAGTAAAAAAAACAGCATTGGCCCAGCTCACTGCAGGCTCCTGCCTGTGCTGCTCACACACGGATGTCACACCAACATTCGGCTTTCAGGGGTCAGCTGAGAGCTGTGTGTTCTGGGATGGATGCAGAACTGCTGGCCACAGCCACCGAAGAAAGAAACATCAGGGGCCTTTGCCACAGTCTGACGTACAACTCTACTACCGACAGGAGGTTGGAGCCAGGGGGGGTCAGTCTCTTCTCCCAAGGAACAAGCGACAGCACAAGAGGAACCAGCCTCAAGTTGCCCCAGGGGAGGTTGAGGTTGGAGCTGAGGAACAATTTCTTCTCCTCCAGTGTTGTTCAGGCTGCCCCAGGCTGCCCAGGGCAGTGGTGGAGTCCCCATGATCCCTGGAGGGGTTTCCAAGCCATGGAGCTGTGGTGCTGAGGGACATGGGTTAGTGGTGCCCTGGCAGTGCTGGGGGAACGGTTGGACTTGATGATCTGAAAGGTCTTTTCAAACCAAAACAATTCTATGACTCTATAAGGATGAAAAAAAAACCTCTAACCACCCAGTTTGCCACAGAACACCTGGTGTTTATCCATGAGGACAAATACATTGGTAGAGACAGAGACCCACATTCTCCAGGAATGAACCACACGAGCCACCCACAGCCCTGGGCATTTCCTTGCACGTGGCTTTAATGTGGGTGCCTGGGAGTCTGGGAACAGCGTGGTTCTTCTAGTAACACCTCAGCACCAAGCTCTGCAGCCCAGAAGAGGCGTGACTTCAAATGATCCCAGATGCCCCAGTACATCCCAGTTCCACCCCTTTCATGCTTCTCCTGCAAAGAGATGCTGAGTTGCTCACTGTGCAGATGATCCCGCGCGACCTCAGCATCCAAACTTAGCTACACGAGACTGCTGGAAACGCAGAGCTCTGCTCGGAGGCTCTCGCACAACTGGTATCTCGCCTGCTCCCCGCTCCTCTGCTGGCCTCAGCTCCTCCTCCCCAGCACACAGATGCCAACAGCCTCTGCCAGGGAGCTCTCTGCTCTTAGCTGCAAACAGTAAATCATGGCACTTGTCAGTGCAAAGTGAACAGAAACACCCTTTAGAGCAAATAAAAATCTCAAACTGCACAGAATTGCCTACACCAGCTTAGCTCTCTAGATTCCATCACGGGAAGGATTTCCATCTCCCCTTGGAAAGCTGGATGCAATGGGAGAACCACCCACTGGGCATCATTAGAGGCCCCAGGTGTGACCCCTTTGCCCTGTGAGGTTGAGTCTGACTTGTCTTTGGAAGCACCCTGGCTGCCCGGAGCGATTCACAGGGGCTGTGGACATCACCTCGGGCACAGCAAAGTCCCCAAGGCAAAGACATGAAGAATCTGAACTCAGACTAGTTTCAAAAAATCCCTAAAAACCAACCTGGGCAAAGGCAAGAGCCTCAGGAAGGGGCTGAGTGGGACAGGACCCCTCCTGCCCCAGGGAGGACAGGTGAGAGGGGACCTGGCGAGCCTGCTCCATCTGCAACTCCTCCATCTGAATGAAAAAAACAGGAGAGAGAAAACGAGTAAGAATGTGGGCCGCAGAAACAGGGCTGTTTCTAAACAGGATGCTTTTAAAGCCTTCCAGGAGGCATGTGCTGGTTCTTTAATCCCCATCAGTTCATTTATACCTAGTAACTTTTTACTGCTACCCTATTACATCAGGCCCTATGGGGACAGAAGATGGTGGTGGGAGAAACTCAGGAAGTTGGGAATTTCAGGGAGACGGGAGAGGGTGAGTTATACAGGGCCAGGCTGTCACCAGCTCTGCTCGAGTTCAGCTGTGGGTAAAACACTCCAACGCTTGAATACTTCTCCAAACTTGTGCAACCCCTTCAAGCACACAAAGGTCTGGAAATCTGTCTGCAGGAGCTCGCTGGAGATCTCACCTCCCTTCTGCTTTCAGTCAGAAATACCAGCAGACAAGTTGGTCTAATCAATAGTGAGAACAGGGTGGAAAAGGCATGAGAGACCTTCCTCAGCTGCCTGAAGGTTGGTCTTCTGCAGCCGAGCACCTCTGGGAGCTCACAGCAGTTGCTGCCCAGAAAGACACAGCAGTTTCCGAGGTCCATGAGCTCTGGT
The DNA here is from genome assembly GCA_025331215.1 of Actenoides lindsayi. Classification (NCBI taxonomy): domain Eukaryota; kingdom Metazoa; phylum Chordata; class Aves; order Coraciiformes; family Alcedinidae; genus Actenoides; species Actenoides lindsayi. The sequence goes on along the minus strand of WTSP01016240.1, from coordinate 3,116 downwards.
TTAGAGCTTCTGCTCTGCTGCTCCAGGGGTTCTGCACGAAAACCGAGCCAGAGTCACGCTCAGCCAGACCTCTGGCACCTTCAGAGAGCAAGGGGGGGCTGCGAATGTTGTTAATGCTACACACACACACACACACGACTGAGACATTACATTCCTCTGAAAAGTGTCTCTGGGGCTGTGAACTGGACAAGCCCCAGGTGGAGTCCCACCCGGAGTCCTGCTCTGGGTGACCCCGATGGGCTGAAGGACACCTCCACCTTAAGGCACAACTCACCAGGAGGAGAACTCTTCTGTTTGAGTAATTGATGTGATCGGCCTGGTGCAAACACGAGTCAGCAGCAGGCTATGAGCAACATTCCCTTCCAAAGAAGATCTCTGGGAAGCAGGTACCACGTGCCCTGGAGGGGACAAGCCCTCTCAGCCCACTGGAGGACCACAAACAGAATATCCCTTGCAAAAATGAGTCAAATTCAAACTACCAGCAATTTCCAGGATGTCTATTAATTCACAGCCTGGCTCAACCTTTCTCAGGAGGAAGAGCTGTGGGTGAGGCTCAGCACTGAGGGTCCATCCTGGAGAAAGGACGATGCAGGTACTCAGGCTGCTGAGAACATGGGAGTGGTCTTTGGGTACAGCAATAACCACTGTTTCACTACCGTGAGGGTCACGCAACTGTGGAACAGGCTGCCCAGAGGGGTTGTGGAGTCTCCTTCTTCTCTGGAGAGATTCCCAACCCACCTGGACGTGTTCCTATGTGACCTGCTCTAGGTGGTCCTGCTCTGGCAGGGGGGGTTGGACAAGATGATCTTCCGAGGTCCCTTCCAACCCTGAACATTCTGTGATAGGGAAAAAAGGGCAGAGTGTGTGAGAAGGATGCATATAAAAAAATCAGAGAGAATGGAGAAAGAAAGAGGGATGGGATAAAAGACAGAGAGGGGCGGAAATCAGAAGTGAACAGAAAAGAAACCAAGCCGGGCTGAGTGTCCTCCAGGGAGCAGCTCCCCCCCCAGCCCCGCAGTGCAGCCCCTCGCCGGGACGCAGGAATGCCTTTTCCCACTAGCACCATTTTGTTCTTGCTCTGGTTTTTCCTCGCCTGCTTTGTTCTCTCTCCTTACGCGCTCTCGCTGAGGGTGAGCGTTAATTCCTTCCAGGTGCTCGTGTCTCGCCATCCCGCCGTTCCCCTGCCTTCCCGCTCCGCTTTCTCCGGACAAGCCCTGCTTCAGTCGCCCATGGAACACTACCTGGCTGGCCCTGACCCACCAAAACCTCACCCTACACATTGTCTCGGGTGGCAGTGCTCGGTGTCACTAACACGCTGCACAGCTGAGCTGGGGACCACAGGAGATGCAGTGATCTCGGCTCCCCGCCCCGGGTGAACACGCTCCTAGGGCGGGCCATCATATCAAAGCCTCGGGGCCGACAGGTAGGTGACACACAGGGCCTCTTGCCACCAGCCTGAAAGGGCTCAGGAGAAGAGGACAGGTTGGAGAAGGCAGCCCAGAGCTCAGCAGAGCCTCCTACCGTGAGTGCATCTGAACCTTTGGAAGGGAAGCGCAATAAAAAGACCACTTAAACAACTCATCGGCTGAGCAGCTGACAAAGGCAGGCAAGAGGTCTGCCAGCAAGCTGGGGTCCTAATGTGTTTGCAATTCATCAGTCTCCTGCTTCGCTCCTCGCTGGCCAGCAAGGCCAGGATTCAAAGGTGAAATACCTGCATCTGGTCCCGTCGCGTCTGCTGCCTCGTGCAAACGTTTATGTTGCTCGACATATAAAACAAATAGGCCCGGGTTGCCGGGAAGCCTGTCAGTGCCACGGCAGGCACGCTTTACGATGTGCGAGCACGACTCCCAGTGCACGGGTCTGGGATGGGGGGAGAAGGGAGCAGAGCCTCCTTGCAAAGCAGATGACCCCTTGGCCGCTTGCTTTATTGGCCTCTCCAACAGACGTGGTGCAAAGGAGAGGACATCTCCTCCTCCGGCGCTCCTGGAAGACAAATGCCTGCGGGGTCGGTTGCTGAGTGGAAGAGAAAAGCCTTGATGTGCTTCAGCGTGCACTGATGTGCACTGCCCAGCCTGCACTGGCACCCCAGCCATCACCTAAGCCACCTCCAGCAAAGTGCCAGTGTGTGCTCTCCCCAGGGAGTGAGCAGCTCCATGTCCTCCTGCACACCGAAACTCACAGGGGCTTTGTGGTTTTTCATCATTTGAGGGTTTCAGTGGGTTTGGAAAGACTGACCTAAGGGTGAAGGTGCTGTGCTGTGTTCCCCACGTCTTAACACCCAGCGAGACATCGCCGTGAGCCTCTCCCTGCGCACACGTGGGGTTTGAGGCCACAAATCCTCCTCGGGTGTTGGCTTCTCACTGACAAACCATGGGCAGCTCAAGCAGTTTGGTGCTGAGATCCAGCTGCAGGGTACCAAATGCCCTCCCAGGCAGTTGGCAGCACTATCAGAGACCCCCCTCGCCGGGCAGCTGCTCTGCGATGGCTCCGCGCTCAGGCACCGCCAGCCACGCATCACCAGCTCTCCTTGCTACATTTTTGACGTGCATGCCCAAGGACGGGCAGTGCCACAGTTCCAGAGCCACCCCTTGTGCCCCCTGCCCACGTGGTCTGGTGCTGGTGCAGGACACGACGGGGCTGCCTGGAGAAGGGGATTAGGGAAAGCGCGAGCGAGAGCAGCCGACAGTGAGTGAAATGCCACTTGCAGACAAACCAGCTGGGAGGATGGAGCCTCTTGGCATCTCCTCTGGCGTCAGATAGAGAGGGACAGAGCTGGACAGCCACAGCCTGCTGGATTTCAGCCTCCAGTCCCGAGCAAGAGTTTTTGTCACTCCTGTGGGACTAGGACAAGGAGTTGTGTCAGAGAGGAGCACACAAATGCCCCAGATGCAACAATAATGATGCTGGATTCACATGTGTGGTGGTCCGGCCATGGGTTGCTCCTCGATGGCACCCAGCCAGGTCACCCTGAGCATGGAGGGCAGAGCAGATGCCCTCCCCTGGCCCCTGGCCCCCAGCCCCCACCCCCCGGCCCCCTGCCCCCAGCCCCCGCCCCGCCCCGCCGCCCAACCCCCCCACCCTTCCCCACCCCCCTCGCAGCCCCCCCCCCCCCCGCC
>WTSP01016239.1:0-47847 GCA_025331215.1 Actenoides lindsayi | reverse complement strand
CTGCCTCCCCCCCCCCCCCCCCCCCCCCCCCCCCCCCCCCAGAATCCCTTTTACAACGAGCCAATCGACATTCATCCGTGTACTTGGGGGGCAGAGAGGAGGAGGGGGGTGGGAGAAGCCACCCCCCCAACACACACACACACACACCCCCCCAGCCTTACCAAAGTACATCAAAATGGCTGGTTTGGACATGAAAAGCAGTGTCAAGAAACTGGTTTAAATTTCATCTGTACTACACACAGGAAAAGAAAGATAGAAAAAGAAAAAGGAGTCGCCTTGGAGAATGAAGCTACGTTACAAGTTAAAGTTGGAGGGTTGTCTTTTTTTTTTTTTTTAGTGCTTCTGTCACACTCTTATTGGCCGCCTAGAATACTGTTGCACAATGGTTTATCTACCTTTTTTTTTGTTTTTGTTTTTTTATTACAATATAATTTAAATTGTTGTGGATTTGTGGTTTTTTCTCTCCTTTCTGTTAAGAAAACCAGAATCCCAGTACTACAGACCAGCGGCGGAACAGGCGTCAGAGCCTCAGGGGTGGTTTGGATTTGAATCGCATGAGCACACTCGAGATGGTTAAAGGTTTTCAGAGTTCATTTTAATGCGGGGCTGGGCTCAGTCCTCGATGTACTCCCACAGGTCCTTCTCGTAGCCTTCATGCACATGCTGCAACAAAACCCTTCGTCGACTCTCGCAGTATCTGTGACAAAGAGGAACAGCACAAAGAGGGGGAGTTAGGAACCGCGGCTCGGCCCCGGCGGCACAAAGAAATGCAAACCTACGTTAAGCAAAGGAGATTCCCACCCCTCAGAGAAAGGCCTCTGGATTTGTCGTCTGCTAACAGCGCTAATTAAGACTTCAGTTACTCCAGTCACTCAACTTCAGGTCCCTGGCTGAGAAACCAGCAGGCAAATTTAGCATTTCCCACGTGGAAGCGTCCCCAAAGCCCCTGTGGCTGAGAAACCTCCATTAATAACAGAAAAAAAGAAGTAGCTGCAACAGGCAAAAGCCAGAGGAGGGGTGGGCAGCAACACCTGAAACGGGACAGAGCTCTCCTCAAATGTGGTCTGGTGACTCCTCTGAGCTGCATCAAGACAGCAAAGATGCAGGAGCTAGTTGGGCAAAACCTCCAGAGTTCTGATAGAGTTTCATTCCCCTCCAAATTAGCTTCCTGGCTCATGTCAGCATTGATGTGGCCAGCAGGAGCCAGGGCAGGAATCATCCCTCTGGACTGAGCACTGGGGTGGCTGCACCTCGAATCCTGGGGTCAGTTTTGGGCCTCTTGCTCCAAGAAGGCCATTGAGGGGCTGGAGCATGTCCAGAGAAGGGCAATGAAACTGGGGAAGGATTTAGAGCACAAGTCTGGTGAGGAGCAGCTGGGGGACCTGGGGTTGTTCAGCCTGGAGAAAAGGAGGCTCAGGGGAGACCTTCTGGCTCTCCACAACTTCCTGACAGGAGGCTGGAGCCAGGTGGGGTCGGTCTCTCCTACCAAGGAACAAGCACCAGGACAGGAGGAAACAGCCTCAAGTTGCACCAAGGGAGGTTCCAGTTGGACTTGAGGAACAATTTCTTGTCCACAATGGTTGTCAAGGCCTGGCCCAGGCTACCCAGGGCAGTGGTGGAGTCCCCATCCCTGGAGGGGTTTCCAAGCTCTGGAGATGTGGTGCTGAGGGACATGGTTTAGTGGTGCCCTGGCAGTGCTGGGTTAACGGTTGGACTCCATCGTCTTAAAGGTCTCTTCCAACCAGAACAATTCCATGATTCCAACATCCTGTTGGAGATGGATTCGGTCAAGCTGGCTCCAGAAAGGGTTCCTGGTCTGCCTGGAGTGCAGATTTTGTCCCTCATCACAACTCCAGGGTCTGAAAGGGGTCCTACACCCTGCAGGTTCTTCCCCCCTGTGCTCATTTAAACAGAAAGAGCTGCAAATAAAACTGATCCCAGAGTTAGGTACAGTCCTACCAGGATCAATGATACTGAGGGAAAGTGATATCCTATCAAAAGAAGCCACATTCACTTCGGGTGTGTTTAGCCAACTAAAAAGATAAAAAGCAGAGAAACATTTAAAATATTCTGGTTCCAAGAGCAAACTATCAATTAGCAGCAGGCATTTCTGGATTAAACCCTGTCCAGCAGCGATGCCAAAGTCTTCAGGCACATGGAGGACAAGACAAGTCTCAGTAACAGATCCCAAGGCCCCAGGCACAACAGGTTCATAGCTCAGCAGCACCCAGCCCAGAGCAGTGTGGCTGGAACATGAGAAACTGGAACCCCAGAGCCAACTGCTGAGTTACTGGTTTCTGCTGGGAACTGAGCAGTTGTTTCTAGACATCCAAGAGGCTCTAGCAGCTGGCAGATTTATCCAAGTAAGAGTGTCATGGCTCTTCTCACTGCTCTTCAGCTTTTGCAACAGAAACCATTGTACACAAAGTGCTGTTGAGTTTCAGAAGGACGTGACAGCAAAAAAAGCTAAGTTTCTGCTTTCCCCAACTTCAGTGATTTTGCTGCTGGTGGTCGGGGGGGTGGGGGGGTGGGGGGGGTGGTTTGTTCCTGTTTTCTAGAAACATCTTTGCAAGCTAAGAGATACCAAACAGACGTAACCAAACGAACTAGGAGGTCAGGTCCTGCAATTTCCCAAAGCTCTTTAAACCCACCTCAATTGCACCCTTGGCTCCAAGTCTTGCCTCATGACATCGTAACCAGTACACAAAGTGTACACTGCACAGGACAGGATTAAGACATGACTGGACTGGTTAATTAGCGACCTGTGTGGGCTTGACAGACACATACTTTCTTCCCAGAAATGAGAAGGCAGGTTTGGGATATTACTTTTTGAGGCAACTCAGGCTGTATTAGGTTTTAATTTCTTCTAGAGAGCTGTTAATAACCTTAGAGGAGCATCCAGCTTCAGAGGACTTCTATAAACAAGCAGCTTGATCTGAGATACCCTTTGAGACCACCAGTAAATTGGGAAGTTACAAAACATCTCAAAAGGTCTGGTAAATTCTGTCCAGCCCCAGATGTGCTGCCAGGTTACAGCAGAATGGGCCACCAAAGCTCAATGGCTGCTTCCACTCCCAAGAGCCCCTTAGTCACTACGGCTCACCCTGCTCGGGCTGCCTTCCCCCTCCCCCCCCCAAACTAGGCATTAACAAATTCAGTGGCTTTGGCAAAATGCCTCAAAAACAAAAGCCATAATCCTGTGACTCATCCACATTTTACAGCTTTGTATTTTTCCACTGTGCAGAAGCGATTCCCCCAGGACTACAGGAAGTGTGTGTGTCACCTGGACCCCAGTTCTTCTGCTCTCCTCAGCAGTTGGGCAGGTTGCTCTCCCTCTTCTTTAAGGAGAGTTTTCCTTTGTCCATTTTTTTCACAAATGGACCAAACAGATAAATAAAAAGCGCTGATTGCTCCCTTATGGCAGCTCATCCCAGGCTGAAGTTGTCAGCTTGGAACAACCAAGTCACTCCTTGCTCTTTGTCCCTTGCTGTGCAGGCCCCATCTCGGTCCTGGCCATTCCCACAAACTCCTCCGTGCAGCATATGAAACACCATTCCTTTTGGTCACAAGATTTTTCCATTATGGGATTGAGTCTTCTACCTTGGAGCAGATGCAAGGCAGAACCAGGAGCCTCTCCCCACAGGCTGTCACCTTCCCCAAGGGCTGGTCCCAGCAGGGGCACAAATCCATGCTGCCAGCATCCACGCGAGGGCTCTGCCGGTGACAATTTCAGGGGCTGGAGCAGGACACCGCTGCTGCTCTTCTCAGACACCCACAGACTGCCTGATGTTCACAATGTGTGGTCAAAAGGCCAAGAGCAAACAGCTTCCCAAGGACAGGAGTCTGGAGAAGACTGTAGCTTAGCAAGTAGACACGCCACTGCCTGTCACACGGGACAACAATACAGGCGCTCACAGAGCTTTGAGAGAGAGGATGATTCAAAAACAAACCTGTACTTATCCTGTACTTTCTGCTTGATGTCCTGCAGTGAATCTTGGGATATATCTCGCTCGAGGTACCCAGAAAGCACCTCTGTAGCATTCTCTAAGTCTGCTTGGTTATTCTGAAAAGACAAAAAAAAATATATTCAAAATAAAAAAAAAAAAAAAAAAAAGAGTATTTTGAGGGGAATTAGGAAGTGTGTTTTTCTCTTGAATCCGACTGAAATAAAAGGCAGGATTAGCTATGCACTGTGTAGTGCCTGAGTGGCTTGCTCTGAGCATCAAGACTGAAAAACCTGACATCTCTTCATTTAATTAGATGAGAAGCTGTGTATCTACCAGCATGTCTTATGTCTTCCTCAATCCACAATATCCTAGCAAGCCTAAAAAAAAATCCTTTCCTTACTAGCAGTACAGCGTGGTACAAGACATTTCATCTCCCACTCTGTGCCTTGTCTTTTTGGTTTTTTAAACCAGCATTGGCAAAGCCTCTACTGACTCCTGGTACAAGCAGAGCAGCATCAGAGCCCAGCGTTCACTACCACCTCCTCCAGCCAGCAATCCTACACATCATCCAGCAGGGCCTCTAACTTTTACAAAACAGAATATTAAGACGGATTCACTTTGGGTCAAACGGAGTCAAGAGCTTCTCTCCAAGCATTAAATCTCTATTTTGCTTTGCTCTGTAATCTGAACTCCTGACAACCGTGTTTTCTCCTACCTCAAAGATAATGGACTGATTATTCTTTTTGAGGTAGAAGGCAAAGACGTAAGTGTACATGAGTGTGGCACGACACTGGCAGAGGACGTCAACTGCTTTCTTCAGGAACTGCACCTCGATCCACGACATGTTGTGCTGCTGCATCTCTTCCATCTTCTGCTTCACCTGAGCGTAGAGCTTGTGCTCAAAGCGCAGGCTCTGCATGTGGTTCATGTAGCGGTTGCAGTAGAACAGGTACCTCTGCAGGGCTGCTCTGGATCGCTGTGTTAATTCCCATTAGGGAGAAAGAAAACAAATAGTTAAAACAAAGTAATGGCTGCAAGAGAAGTAAACCCTTCATGAGGCTCTTCCTGACCCTGAGAACAAGCTTCCTTTCCCAAGGCGTTTCCTCTCCTCTCACGCTGGCCAGACTCGGGTGGCACCGCTAACCCTGACATCGTGCACAAAGACAGGAGACCAGACTTTGAATTTCAGCCTCTCAATTGGAGTCATTCAACTTAAATGCTTCCAGTGTCATGACAAACAGCAAGAAGCACATTTTCTTTCTTTTTTTTTGCCTAATAAGAAGTTGTAATTAAACAATTACTTGTGTTAAGAGGGCACCCCTTAGGTTGCCTAGGCCACACTGATTCTAGAGCAGGGGAAAGACACCACGTGCTAAGTAGTACAAGAGAACCAAGAAGATTCAATATACAGCCACTAATCTTATTTTCTTCTTCCTGACAGATCAGCTGTAAAAAAAAATAAAAAATGACAGTGTGGGCATGGTTAGGCATGTGGATGTACAAAGGGAGTACCTATCAGCCAAAGCCATCACTGTCTGCAGGAGGAGGGGCTGCAGAAAACACTCCCGTTCTTGGCTATACTGGTACTTTGACTGAGACACAGGGAATGGATTTGTGCAAGCTGCAGCACAACACCCAACCAACTCCTCCCCACTAAAAGGGGTTCGGCTCCATACACCGTCACCAGTCTGATGTCACTGCACCTTCACCCACAATTTCTTTTATTCTAAGTTATTAGAATGAGACTGTTTTATTTACAATCAGAAGGTCTGTTGTGTTTTAAACACCTCATGATTCACATTAAGACCTTTGCATTTTATGAAGGACACGAGGATTGTTGTCTCAGACCCACAGCAATATGCTGGTTTCACATGAAGAGCTGCTCTAAAACAGGTGAGGCAACACCGCAGATAACAACTGAGTGAATGCCTTCTTTAAACTGGGTTAAAGTGGCTTTGAATGTTTCATTTCCGGCCCGAAGCAAGAGTCCAAAGCTGCAGGGGAACTTAACTGTCTTTTGTATTTGCACCCAAATCCAGGAAATTCTTCAGAGTTAATTTATAGGTTTACAGAAACCACACCGTGCGGTTGGTGACCTCCCTTATCACCAAAGATTATGGACTCACCTCCTGTGCATCCCTTGCTGCCTTTGCATCATCCTCATTGTAGCGATTACAGTTGTACCTGCAACAGGAACACCGATTTCCACAGATTTCAGTCCAAATGGATGCTATTTGCATCTCAGCTTCCTCGCCTTCCAGCGAGGCGCACTCCCGAACTCACCAGGCAGATCCATGGGGCTCCCAGGGGCCCAGGCACACCCAGCAGAACTCCGCTTTGCAGTTCTGATTCCGACAGACCATGTGGTTGCAGCCCCCATCCTTCTCGATCGTGACGTGGCATTTCGGGCACTCCTGGTCACAGGACAGAGAGCACCATTAGCTGGGAAAGCACAGAACCCACCACAGCCTGGAGAGATTAGAAGGGTTCCTGGGCCATTAAGAGAGAGCACGTCAAGCAGAACGCACGATTTACTTCTTCCTTCTGACCATCAAGATCCTCTTCCAAGTCCGGCCTTAAACTATTTCCAAAAGCAGAGCAGCTAGACAGCAAAAACCCCTAAGGAACAGCACATTTTATCTGCACTGCTATCACAGCAGTACAATCGATGGGGGATTTCATGACCTTTGCCAAAATCCCAGCAGTAGTGATGGTCTGTAACAGCCCAGGGGAAGGCATCTGCTTCTGCTCACCATCAAATGTCTGCTCCACTTCAGTGCTCCAATTGAACAAAAGCCTAATGTGGAGCTGATCCCCTACTCTCATCAAGCCAGGGCACCTGCTGTTGTAAAAGGCCAAGCAAAAAGCACCTGAAAACATGCAGCAGGAATCCAGTGTGCTTCAAAGAAGCTCCTGTCATCTAAAAAGATACTTCTCCTCCTGTGGCATTTCCACATTGCCCATCAGGTCCCTCCCTGCTCCTGACCCCCTGTTCACTGAAGACTTCTCTCCCTTTTAGGTGTGAGGCCTTTGCCACACAGAAGGATATCCAAGCGATATACCGGGTTAAAATCAAGCAGCAAGTACAGAGGAAAAAAAACAACCAAACCAAAACCAAACCAACAAACAAAGACAACAAAAAAACCCCACAAGATAAAATAAAAACAATTTCGCCTGGATCAGCTCCTCAGTCCAGCTCATCACACAACCACCCCAGCATTTATGGAGATTTTTCACAAGCCAGAGACCTGGGGTTGTTCAGCCTGGAGAAAAGGAGGCTCAGGGGAAACCTTCCGGCTCTCCACAACTCCCTGAAAGGTTGGAGCCAAGTGGGGTCGGTCTCTCCTCCCAGGGAACAAGCACCAGGACAAGAGGAAATGGCCTCAAGTTGCAGCAGGGAAGGTTTAGGTTGGACCTGAGGAACAATTTCTTCCCCACAAGGGCTGTCAAGGCCTGGCCCAGGCTGCCTAGGGCAGTGGTGGAGTCCCCATCCCTGGAGGGGTTTCCAAGCCATGGAGATGCGGTGCTGAGGGCCATGGTTTAGTGGTGCCCTGGCAGTGCTGGGTTAACGGTTGGACTCAATGATGATCTTAAAGGACTCTTTCAACCAAAACAACTCCATGCAAATGCCCTCCCCAGTTAGGAGCACATCTTTACTGTTTGCTAACCAGAGCAACCACCTCCTAATCTGGCATTCAGATAAACTCTCAATGAAGGAAGAACTCAACACGTTCAACCAGTCTATAACTGCTACTTTTATACAGGACACAATCCAACACACTCCTGTACATCCACTCTGAGTGTCCCAACTGTAACATCTTCATATGAGTTTCCCTGTTTGTATTGTAAGGCACAGGAGAATGTGCACACCAACAAGTACTTGGAAGATAGCTAAGGAGGTGCAAAAGACCAACATGCTCTCCAGCTGTCAGACGTGGCCCTTCCACTGCAGGGAGGGAGGTCTGCTGGGGGAAAACAGACAAGGAGGAAGACATGAAGGACTACAGCTTCTTTTTGGCCAGCATAATTACAAGTGTTTTCAGCTGCTTTTGCTTCCTGATGGTCGTGACTTTGCAGACCTGAGCACTAATGAAAAATAAGGCTCGTTACAAGCAGCATGCGCTAACTTTGAGGTTATCCTTGCTTTGAGATGAGGTGCTGAACAATCCTTCCCTTCCAACCCACCTATTTCCAATGGGTTCAAGCAGCAAGCAAGCACATCAGGGGGGTGGGGGGTTCCAGACTGGCTTCCCCTCCTCCTACCACCTGTGTTTGTCCTACAAACAGAGTAACTGTACTACAAGCAGAATAAATGAAGCACAGTGGCTCCCTTGTTGGTCCTCTCAAGGGGGACAATGTCAAGCTGTCCTCTTGGGCTGTCCATAGGATGTAAGTCAGGTAAGTTTGTTCCCAATGAGTTGGTCTATGAACTTCTGTGAATTTCAGACCCCAAATGGTGTCTCCTTTGAGCACAGTACCCAGCAGAGTATCTATTTCCCTCTTCCAGGCAGTCCTCCTCCCTCTTCCAATCCCTCAGGACTCAAGTTCAGATTTATCCCATCAACATCCTTCAAAACCATAAAGATTCCCACTCAGTTTGCTCATGGCTTTGCTAACGTGTACCAACAGCGGCACTGCTCCCGTCACATCGTGGCACAGCCCTCCCACCACTCAAGTGCTGCCTGCGTGGCTCACAGCAACAAGAGAAGATGGTGGTCACAGAGCCTTGCGCTTCCTTCTAGACATGTCTTCTAAGCAGAGGCCGACATCCACGTGCCACAATGGAAGATGTGGCTAATCCAACCCAACAGCTTTGGCCATCACTCCCACTTAGAAAAATCCCACAACTGGAAGAACAAACAAACCAGATCCCAGAGAAGTTGCCAAGCTGGAGAGGTGCAGCAGGGCAGGTCCACACCCCAAGGACGTGGGGCCATCCCCACACAGAGCCAGGCTCAATTAGGAGTGCTGCAATTCCGCTCTCCTGTCTTTTGAGGATGAGACCAAGCTCTTCAGCATCTCAATATTGCACAGCACGTGGGGCTTCTAGCCCTGTGATGCAAAACTAGAACAAAAAGACCCTAATAAATAAAATTACAGGGAATGTCATGTTTTTCAAGCCTTTGTACGCCTGTCAAGCAAGGCACAAGGAAGACAGATTACACACTGAACTATAAAGATCCATGAAGTTTCAAGTGTGGAAGTTGAATATTATTAAAAATTAAGGAAAAGCCACAAGAACACACTAAAGAAATGAAGAAAAAAAAAAAACAGCAGCAGCAACTACTCAAGCCACCGATGCAACGGGTGGGAGAGATTTATAGATTAAGGAGGATAGGGAAGGAAGGTCTTATGGAGAATTATGGCTACGCAACGCCATAATAGCCAGCAAATCAAATTACTAAACTGGTAGATCACTGTGCACGTTCTCTGTCACGCCACGACGCAGGAGTGACCTCGTTAACATCGCCCTGCTCTAAACAACCTGGTGTTGTGCTTACCCGCTACATTTTAAGACAAAAGCCCGGGCAAACCTGGCAAAAGAGAACAATCCCTATTTTGTCGTAAAAAGGCTGCGTGTACATAAAACATCATGTAGCTCAGCTGCCGTTCCGATGAACGGGGGGCTAAATAGAGATGTATTTTGTATTTCAGGGCAGGTGAAAAGGATTAATCCTTTCCGGAACTGCTGGAGGCAACTGGTGTATGACAACCTCCCAGCCACGTTCACAGCAACGCCTTCGCCCGTAACCCCTCCTAAACAACAGAAGCAGTCTCAAACACCACAGGGTTTTCTTAAAGCGTTTCAGGAAGAATCCAAAAATGCTGAACTTACCAACAGTTAGCACAAATAGTACACCATGACAACACCCAGAGTCAGGGTGTTTTAAACCATCAAAAAGGACAAGATGGTGCTTTGACATCTGAGGAAACATGCTGTTGGCAGCTCTGGCAGAAAACTGCACTGGTGAGAAATGAAAGAGCAAAGTTCGACACCGGTACCCGGGGAGGATCTAGCAGGCTGCCAGAATTTCCCTGTGTTAGAACAAATGTAGGACTTCCAGAAAGTACAGAGGGAGCGCGTGTTCAGACATTAACCAGTGACCTAAAAGGAACAGAACTGGGTTCGTGCCATTTTATCTTGCTTAAGAGGAAGAAAAAAAAAAAAATAAAATGGCCAATAGCTTTTTTTGGAGGAAGAAAACCTGCCTGGTTTATACATCAGCTAATTCAAGCCCTGTCTAGCCCAGAAGATAATGAGATGGTGACCTGCCAGGAGCCAGAAGCAGCAAGGCAGGGGCATTTTTAATACCAGATGAACAACTTTCATTAACACCAATTTAACTTCAACAAATAAAACAGCGCCTTGGGTGAAGATCGGCACCGTTACCATCTTTGTTATTCTGCCTTTAGTGTTCCAAGATGCAGGAAGATTAACATCACTGAAACTCAGGTTTGAAACAGGTTTCCCCTCCTTCTTTTAGGTTCCTTTCAGTCTTGATACACCTCAAGAGCCCCAAATAAATGCACAAACCTAAAGTTTCTGTATTTCTTACTCCTCTGAATGTCCACTTAACACAAGTAATGGATTTATGTGGTTTCTTTATTCCCAAAGCCATATAAACGAACTACCTGAAACCTGCCTAGGTTAATTCAAGAAAAAAAACTGTTTGAGAACCAAGTCTGTAGAACGAGCTGAAAAAGAAAGAAATGTGCAAGAAGACTGAGAAATGAAGGTTGTTCTACGTAATTCATCAAAACCCGCATCACATCGCTCCAATTTCTGAACAGAAACCAATTCTGCCAGGTTTCACTTTTCCATTCCCATACAATGATTGCCTAATTTTACTTTCCCAGTCCATCTCCTAGGGCAAGCTGGAACAAATATATCTCAGTCTCATGCTGCAATGGATAACCCAGATTTCAAGCCCACATTCCAAGAGGACTGGTGTTTTTCCCTTATACCTTCATCTTGGTAAGATGGGAAGTTTTCTTTCCTGAATGGAGACCACAGGGGACAGGACTGCAGCTCAGCATCATGCTTGCAGGACTCAGGAAAGCACTTTTCAAAAGCTAGAAACAGCAATGGAGACCACAGTAGCCACCGAATGACTTGAAAGTTTTTTCCCACTGAAAACAGGGACTTTTGCATTTGATGGGACCTGATCCGATTCCTTTCTAGGTTCTTCCAAATGAAGCAATTCAGCACCGCATCCGAGCTCTCACTCGCAGTCACTGAAGCAAAGAGCTGTGAAGGCACAAGACAATGTGCCCAAACATGACTGTCCCCATTTTCCTGCTAGAAATAGTACAGAGACAGGGTAAGGACAGATGTAGGCGCGCTCCAACTGTGCGATCCCTATCCCAGCGTATCACTACAACCTCACGCTACGTCGGCCAAGGATTTTATTGGGTTCCTCTCCGAACGGCAGCAGGGCTGCGTCGCCGTCAGACAGGCACTTGGGTTTCTCCGTGCCGCTGGCTGAGAGCCAGCAGGCAGTTGAAGCAAGAGGAGGTGGTGCCTGGCAGCCCCACGGCTCTGGGCCGAGGCGGTTCTCCAGAAGCTGCCAAGCTCCCATTGCACGTGTCCCAGCAGCCGGCACCGCTCGTGCTTCCTCGTTACAGTGGCGTGAAATTACCGCCTGCGACCTCTTGCTGCCCACGAGAAAGCAGAGATCATTACGAGGGGTGGGTTACGCTTCCTGCCAAGTTTCCCCTCAATTGAATCTCACGTCACTTCGGAGAGAGAAGAATCGTGATATTGTCCTTCAGTTAATTCAGTTGATACGGACACCCTAAGACTCCAGGACAGTTGTCTCGCTCAGATGGCTGGTTTAATTACCCTGATGTTGTATTTCTTCCCGTTGTTGCCACAGAGCCTGGCCTCCCAAGTATTTTCTTGCTGTAGGAGCATCTCACATGGTATTAGGGGAAGTAGCTTAGATGATGTTTAAGGACAACAGCTCTTCTGCTGTTGACACCAGACTACAGGAACAAACAGATAAGTTGGGCTGATGACAGTGTGGCTTGGCCATACTCATTTCTCCCCCTCACCATCCTCTGGATGGGTGTTTCCCATTGAAAAAAAAAAAAAAAGTAATTAACATCATCTTACTCCAGCCAGTCAATCCTAGTTCTGACGGTCTGAGCTATGCTTTAAATACCAGTCCAACCACCAGCACAACTCCTGCCTGACAGTCTAGATGCTTGTTAAAAAATAACACCAAGACTGACCATCTTTCCAATTATTTCTCTCTATGCAAGTCTGTGGGCAAGCAAGCTGCAGAAACCATCATCTTCCTGTCTGAGAGACAAGTAGCTTCCTATTTCCAGTAGCCAGCATTAGTGGGACATGATTCATGTCTGGTCTATGTAACACATACGCATATATATATAATTCCAGCTTTTTAATGGGCACAGAATCCAGGAAGAGAATGCTTAACATCTGATCATAACAAACCCCAGTAAGGAGAGCTCAGATCCCGGACTTGAGCAGCACATACCAAGATCAGGGCAGGTAGTAGATGGGGACCCCTAAGGCCATGACCAAGATCACACTCCTAAGGGGCAACAGCAGCTCCTCGTCTGGCTCCCAAGGGCTTTGCCACAGGTACAACAAGGCTGTGGCCGCTCTGATATCCCAAATATTTGATACCCAAGGCTAAAAGCTACTTTGCATGTGCTTACAGTTGGCTCTTTCCAAGCTACTCTTCCTCCGGTTTAACACCAGCAACACCTGAAGACCAAGCAAACTGTGAACAAGTCTGGTTCGGTTCTTGAGCCACAACACACCTTCGAAGGCACCCGCCTCAGAAAAAGCCAAGTTCACTTGGTTGAGCAACGTCCGGCCTCCAAGCAGGGACCACACAAGTCTCAGCCCACAACAGAGAAAGCAGCAGCTGAGACTGCCCAATTTCAGCCTGATTTTAACTGCGCATCTCGGCCTGATGGGTGTTTCTGATTTCACCATAACGCAACATTCCAGTTCAATGAAAAACACACAGCCAGCCCCAGAAAGAAGCAGCCGCTGCCGCAAACAATACCATTAACCAGTTACACAACAGAGCTAAGAAAACAAAGCAGCCATTTCCTCTCACTCTCCCCACCTTCTTCCACCCTCCTGGCTCGGCAGCCCTCAGACCCAGGCCTGCTCCTAACCCCCACCCAATGGCATCTGCTGGCTTTCGTTTTCTTGCCACCGTGCCAGCCTTTGTTTGAATTCATCCCAAAGTGAACGGAGGCTGAAGTTTCAGGCAAACCTGGTCTAGTTCAAATGAAGGCATTTACATAATCAAATCTTAGCAGCTGTTCTGCCAGTCTCTTGATCTGGAATCCTGCCCAGCGGAAAGGAACAACTCCTCAAGAGGCTGACCCAGGGGATTTAAAGGCAGATGTAAATGATCACAGCCCAGTCAAGCCACGGGTCAGGGTAACAGGTTCACACACATGGAGCGAGGCACAGATCTGCTCTGGGAAGCCATCAGTGCCAGACAGGAGCCCAAAGACTTCAAACTGGAGCTTCCTGTGGGTCTCCAATAATTAACTCTTTCTTCCAAGAGCAAACTCCACTTAACACATAGAATTTGATGCAGTAATACCTGTTTGCTCTTCAAACAAGAGCACTTCAGTGTATTGAGAATTTAATTCTTGCTCTTACTAAATAATCCTAGAACAGAGGAATTAGGTTGCCTTTTTCATCTGAGAAAAAGCCCTCACCTTTGTGTTCGCTGCAATCCAATTAGAAGTTTCACTGTCATCATCACACTTCTTAATCCACTTCTTTAACCACTGTTAGAAAATGAAGAGAGTTACAGTTAGAGGAAGTGTCAATGTTCCTAGACAGGTGCTTACGTTATGGTAAGGTGCACACAACCACACTGAGCACCTACAGAAATGCCTAGTACAGGAGGAATGCTTGTCCTGAACACCTTCCTTCCTCTTCAGAGGGTCACAGCTGTAACAGCCTCCTCCTCCAGACATCTCCCCAACTGTCTAAGGCACTGTTCCTCCCAAGGCCCAACTTCGAGGCATTCTGAAGAACCAGCATGATTTCACTGATTCTTCTCATGCTATGATCTAAACAGGTGAACTTCTACGCTTCTTGATGTGAACACTCGCAAAGCTTGCGCTTCATTTCTACGTCTTGCCCATAAACTGACTTTAAACTTTTTCAAGTCACACATATAGAAAAGACCTTTGACATGCTCACCTTGCATTTAACAGGATCATGCCAGTTTTCACCACAGTTAAAGCTGGAAGTGAAAGAAAGGGGGAAATGAGCAAAGAGGGCGGACAATTATAGTTTTATTTAACTAGGTTAACACCATGGAAGTTTTGTTCTGGGTCATTCTGTTGACAAAGCCAGTCCTAAGGAAGCATTATACGTGCCAAAACCCCCCAAATCCAATCCTCAAATCCCTCAACAACCAATTCTGAGCAGTATATACCTCAATATATTTTGATTTTCCACAGTGCCTTCAGTCAAGGACCTCACCTACTTTGGAGCCACTCAACTGAAAGCTATCCCTCAGAGAAAGCTGGATCTGTCTCCATGTCAAAGGAGGCCCGAGAGAGCAACGACGACATCACGATGAGCTTTGCAACCAGCTCTTAGCATCAGAAGCCCACCCTGTGCTTCTCCCACCTTCTACACCACATTCCAACATAAAGAGGTACAGAATACATGCCAAAACACTTTGAAGGTAGAGAGTAAAAAGCAGTATCAACATCTTTTACTCGACTGCTCTTACCAAAACTGACGTCCACATTTGCAGCGAACGGGTTTAGCATCAGGATATTGGACTTTAACGACGTGGTGGCAATCTGGGGCAGGACACCATTTTAACAGTCGATTACACTACAAAAGAAAGGAGAAAGAAAAAAAAAAGAGAACCATAATGGAAAAAGGACAATGCACAAGGACACCATCTTATCGGCCGTTCCTGCTTTACTGTGGCCAGGTATAGGTCTGCACTGCTAGACTTATCAGTCTTTCAGTCTGCAACATCTGCTTAGCTCCAGCATTGCATAAAAAAATAACCATACCGCTGCAGACATCATCTCAAACAAGGAGTGAAAGCTTGATCCCAGTAACAACTCACCTACTGGGCTCTCCAGTGAATCTGAACACATAACTGGGGAATTGGGACAGTGGAAAAAACCTTTCTTTGCAGGTTTATTTTGATTTTGAGGCTGCAAAGCTAAGAGTATTTTGCTAAAAGCAATTTTGCGGCTGTAATTCAAATGGCTAATGTTTAAGGTGTGTTCTCGTTGACAACAACATTTCCTGATTTCCAGGCTGAAGTATCTCAGGTACTGTTCTAGAACTAGAAACACTAAGTGCCCCTCAAAACCTGCATACTGAATATCTCTCGCATTTTATCTACAGCTTTTGTTCTCTCTACATCTTTTGTCTTCCAGATTTTTTTTAATACATTCCTACAACTACAGCTATAAAATAGGTATATATAGGGCTATAAAATAACCCCTGCAAAGCCTCTAACTGGTAGTCACACTCTGTTAGAGACTATGCAAAAAAACCTGGTCTACAGTTAGAAACAAGCCTTGCTTCTCTGGTTTGGTACATAGGAGACAAAACCAACCAAAAGTTTCAAATTAAAACTCACCTCTACAAAACTATTGGTTATTAAATGCTGGTACTTTAATTTAACCTTGGAATCTGTGATCAGACGCCTGTGAAAAGGGAAGAAACACAGAAAAATCATTGTGGCAAACTCATTTTTTTCTATGCATAGCCAGTAAGTTATGACAGACAAGTGGTTTTGATTCCTCCTTCTACAGTTGCAGGTACTGTTTTGTACTTAACTCTTCTCCATTTGTTAGATCATTTATTATTGAGAGAACTACAAATATTGTATTTAATTTCTAATATTAGCTTCAGAATCTTACAGAAAGCTCATGCAGGTCAAAAGAACCAAACCTCCCAGTGTGGGGATTTTTTATATAAGAACACTTTCCTAAAGAGCCCCAAGAAACAGAGCAAACAATTATTCATTTATTTATATTAAACACACACATTTTGTGGGCAAATGCCTTCAAAAGGCTCCAGCATAACTGTTGTGCTATTAATAACTTTGGCAGACCCAATGTCATCTGGGTTTCAGAGGAACACTGTAGCTTTAGTTTCAAGTTTAACATCGTTTTCTTCTATTTACCATCAAAGCAAAGGTGATTTAAATTCAACATCTTAGAGAGTATATAAAACTGACTGTAATTCTGAATTATTCAGGAGAGAAGAAAACTAGATGGATAGGAATCATTTAAAAGTCTGGTGACCACATTCTCCTGGACACACCAACTCAGCTGGCACTTGCATACTGTCCGGCCTAGATACATCCAAAATAATTTAATGATGTGTTGCTGAACTTGTAAGATGTATTATAAATTGCATTTTCTTCCTCCATACCTATGGTTCTAGACATAAAAAATGTCACTTGATAAATGTATTGTATTTTATGTGTACATCAGGAACTGGAATTGAAATGCAGGGTACTGCCCTGACCAGCCAGAGCACGCGGAGTACGCAGTCTGCTGGGTTTTGCTCACCGACGATGTGCCGACGATCACGGCACAGCCACAACCTTTCTACTCCAGGTCCACCAGCACTTCCACAGCACCAATCAGGCAGTGCTCTCAAGGTCTCCTAAGAGAACTATGCCCTGAATATTGATGTCTTTTGACAACCAAGAAATGGAACTAGACAAATTAAGAGCAGATGAAACTCACTCCTAGTGCCTATAAACCAGACTTTGGGGTACTCTCTTCTGAGCCAAGCTACAGAAGAAGCATCTTCACCAAAGACGTCAGAATCAGAAAGAAAACTGTGGCCTGCTTTGCTTATTAACATCAACAACCTACCATGGAGGTTAAAGCAATTACCAGCAGCATTAACAAGGGTGAAAAAGCAATAGGAATAGGCTACCTTCAGCCAGAAAGAATGGAAGGGGACCCTCTCCTCAATCTTCTTACTTAATCATAGAATGCCAGCATGATAGAGGTTGGAAGGGACCTCTGGAGATCACCTGGTCCAACCCCGCTGCTCCAGCAGGGTCACCCAGGGTCACTTTGTCCAGGAGGGTTTGGAATCTCTCCAGAGAAGGAAACTCCACAAAGCCTGTCCCAGGCTGCCCAGTGAAGCTGGCACTCTCACAGCAAAGAAATTTTTCCTCCTGTTCAGGTGGAACCTCTCCAGTTTGTGCCCATTGCTGCTTGTCCTGTCACTGGGCACCACTTACAAGAGTTCTATCATCAGCTATTGATGAGCATTAATCAGATCCCCTCTCAGGCTTCTCTCCTCCAGCTGAAGAGCCCCAGGGCTCTCAGTCTTTCCTTGGCACAGAGATGCTCCAATCCCCTCAGCATCTCTGTAGCCTCCACTGGACTCTCTCCAGTAGCAACTTGTCTCTTGAACTGGGGAGCACAGAACTGGACACAATATTCCAAAGGTGGCCTCCCTAGGGCAAGAGTAGAGGGGAAGGAGAATCTCCCTTGATCCACTGGCCACACTCTTCTTCATGCCCTTCAGGAGACCATTGACCTTCTTGGCCACAAGGGCCCACTCCTGGCTCAAGGGGAACTTCTTGTCTCCCAGGACTCCCAAGTTCTTCTCTGTAGAGCTGCTTCCCAG
Source organism: Actenoides lindsayi (assembly GCA_025331215.1). Taxonomy (NCBI): domain Eukaryota; kingdom Metazoa; phylum Chordata; class Aves; order Coraciiformes; family Alcedinidae; genus Actenoides; species Actenoides lindsayi. The sequence continues at coordinate 30,252 of WTSP01016239.1, read as the reverse complement.
CAGGTCAACACCATGGATGGGGTGAATCCCAGATGGATTTTTACCTCCAAAGAACATTTGTAGGTTTAAGGGAACTTGTTTGCTCTACCACCTTGATGCTCTCAGAGGCCTCAGACATCTCTGCCATGCCTAGGCAAGGGGGAATCCCACAACACACAGTCTGAGATGAAAGCCGCACAGATTCACCCGAGCATCGTGGTTTTCTGTGCTATAAAAGCCATGAAGTGAAACATCAGGATAGTAAGACCTGTTACTAACATCAAGCAGTAGCAACAGAAGCCATAGCAACAGAAGCCAGTGTTGCTCTCCTCTCCTTCCATCCTTTCCTTGTTGCTGCTACGATTTCAGCCCATCTACTTGACATGCGCTAGCTGAACAGCTTCTTCCAACTGTCGCCATCAAGAAAACCCTCAGGAGATTTCCTGCTGAGAGCATACACCACCACAAGCTGAGTTCAGCCTCCAGTAAACAAAAATCTTCATCAAGTCACTCAAGATCTTATGCCAACTTCAGTTCAGTTTCCACCTCCCAAACCCTACAAACCACGTCTCATCAGGGCAGAAAAACATTTCAGCTACTTCCACTTCTATCCAGCCTACATTTCATGACTAACACAGAGGGAGTTGGGAAGTCTGAAAGCAACTGATATAAAACCCAGCAAATTAATATCAATGAGTGAGTCAGACTTCAGGAAGGAAGGAATAAGGTAACAGAACAAGCTTCTATTTAGATGCTTTTTAGCATGAAGAATCAAAATTAACTCAATCAAGGCTCAGAATGATGAAGGATATTACTCATGCAATAACATCACCCAATAGAAAAGAGAAGGAAGCTGATGGAGCTCACTGCTCCACTACGGATGGAGCAGTCACCCTACAGCCAGATGACTCCAAAAGCCAAGTGACAGGGGCTGACATACCAGCTTCATTCAACCTTCAGGTTTGAGGGTCAACTGCTTTCTATCAGAGGGCTTAAAACACACCCTACAGAAGACGACTTTCCTCTGACTCACGTATTAACTACAGCTACAGAACCTGGTGAACCAGTGGGTTGACCTAGGTAGGAAGTCCTAAATTCCTACGTAAATCAAAGGAAAGGCACAAAGCTGTTAAACAGGGTTCGGAGGGACCGCCTGAGGTTTATTCTGCTGTCATGCCAGCCAGATTGGTTGAGTCGTCTTTCCTCCAAGTACTGTGGCATGGGGTTTTCAGAGCTAAACAGGAAGTTAAGTGACATACTGGTATCAAAATAGACAGTTCAAGACCGACCTCTCCACTACCTTAAAGTCTCTCTGCTGCTTTTTATAAGGCAGCATGCTTGAATAGCACATGAATAACCAAATGGAAAGAAGAAAGGAAAGCCAAGAGGTAGCAGCTCATCATACTTACATAACTGTATTGTCATCGACTAAGATATCACAGCCATGAGCAGGGCATGAAATGGTCTGGAAAAAAAACAAAAACAAAACAAAAAACAACAACAACAAAACAAAAACAAAACACCAAAAAGGTCAAAAAAGGAACAGCGCTTATCCTATATTTACATCAAAAAACTCCAAGGTCATGAACTTTGCTAATGATCCACAGCAGAAACAAGTACCTTGGCTCTATCACCACATCCCAGATGTGCCACCATGCCCAGCACAACACCTCCCACCCACAGCAAAGACACCTGCACTAGCTCCACAGAACTCCCACCAGCTTCACCTGTGGCAGAGACCGCAGCCTCCAAAGCTTTGGCTTCCCTTGGGGTCCTTTTAGGTTTTTAATAGTTTAGTGGGGAAGAACTCTCCACTGCCTTTCCCATTCCTCTCCAACAACAGAACTGCCAGGAAGAAGTCATGAGGGTAGGTGAGCTGATATTTTACCTGTCCCATGCCTTCCTCCATGATTTTGGTAGTTAAATATTCACTCCAGCACTGCATACAGAACTTGTGTCCACACTCCAGGCCGGTGAAGTACTGCAGTGGCAAAGAAAACAAGACATTGGCTCATTTCATCACATGGATTCACTCCATCACTTCGCCCTTGCCGGTGCTGTGCAGTTCATCCCATCTCTCATCCCTAACACCAAACTCGAGACACAATTATTTTATTTGGCATCACCCCCACTACAGAACATTGCCGATGCAGCTTTAGTCACGCTTGCAAAGCCAGGCTTTAATCCCCAACCCTCGCAGCAAGGAAAGGTGTGGCTGATGTTTCCATCCTGCCCTTAGTTTGGAGCGCATACGGAGCACGGCAGGCTCTGCCCTGCCGTCAAATAAATGCAAAGCCACCAACAGGTCACAGATATGAGATGATACAGAGTCTTCTTTCCTCTTATTTTTCCACTTGGCTTGCTACCACACAAGGGTGCTGCCCAGAAGTCCCAGAATATGCACATCAGCTACGCCCAGGCACTAATTTAGCTCCCTCTTGTTTAGGAAGCAGTAAGTGATCAGCGAGCAGCCTGCGTTACTGGGTGAGCGCTACACAACAGAAATAGAAAGAATTGTGTGGACTTAATGCTCTTCATAGAATCAAGGAACAGTTTGGGTGGGAAGGGACCTTCAAAGGTCATCTAGTCCAACCCCCCTGCACTGATCAGGAACACCTCAACTAGAGCAGGTTGCTCAGAGCCCCAGCCAACCTCACCTGAAATGGTTCCAGGGATGGGGCATCGACCACCTCTCTGGGCAGCCTGGGCCAGGGTCTCACCACACTCAATATCACAAGTTTCTTCCTTCTCTCTTGTCTAAATCTCCTCCTTTGAGTTTAAAACTATCATTTCCTGTCCCAAAAGGCCCTGCGCAGAAGTCTGTCTCCATCTTTCTGACAGGCCCCTTGAAGTGCTGAAAGGCCACAGAAGGTCTCCCCAGAGCCTTCTCTTCTCCAGGCTGAACAACCCCAACTCTCTCAGCCTGGCCTTCCAGCAGAGGGGTTCCAGCCCTCCCATCATTGCTGTGGCCTTCCCTGACCCCACTCCAACAGGACCCTGTCTCTCCTGTGCTGAGGACTCCAAACTGGACCCAGCATTGCAGTAATGGAACAAAGGGGCAGGATCCCCTCCCTCAACCTGCTGCCCAGGCTGCTGGGGATGCAGCCCAAGGCGCCATCAGCTTCTGCGCTGTGAGTGCACAGTGCCAGCTCATGTCTAACTTTTCATCCCTCAACACCCCAATCCCTTCTCTGCAGGACTGCTCTCCATCCCTTCACCCTCAGCCTATGCAGACACTGGCAGGTTGCCCTGACCCAGGGGCAGGACCTTGCACTTAGCCCTGTTGAACATCCTGAAGTTCACACAGACCCACTTCTCCAGCTTGTCCTGGTATGCACAGAGTTTCCCCAGCTTGCTTGATAAACTTCCCCCTGAAACCCAGATGCTCATCAGATGAAAACAGTAAAGATCCCAATTGGCAGGTATAAATTACTGAAGAAAATCCAATAATGATTAGCTGTTGCAGACAGTAACAAGGGCAACTTCATCTGTGTATGTATCATCTACATGGAGTACAGCGAGATACCATCTGGGACCAAATGGTTACACAAGGGGTGGAAGAGCAAACACTGCTGAGGGAAAACTGAAATGAAGTTACTTTTCTCAGGCCATCTTCAAGTTCTTTTAATACCCAGAGCCAGTGGCAAGGACAAACTGTATTTAAAACAGCTCACCTATAGCACGGTATGACGGCTTTGCTTTGAAATATTCTCAGTCAATAAGATAAGAGCTCCACCCTGAGATACCATCAGCATCAAGAAACCTGGTATCCTCTGCACAACAGCCCAAAACAGCAGCAGGATGCTGTTAATTACAGAGGGTCCATTTTAAGAAACCAATGTTCTTTCCAAACTGCCTCCTTGACTGTTAGAGACTCAAGACTACAGCCACCACATCCAACCCAGATACCAACTAGGATTCTCTCGTCTTCCGATGCTGCAGAGCTCGGATTGTGTAGGGATGGTGCTGCTTCACACATCCTTCCCACGGCCTCACCATTTTGTGATTCACCCTTGTCTGGCACTTCTGCCACCACCAAGGGCACAGGTTTGAACATGAGGCTTGGAAACTGATGCTCCACAGACACTGCTGTGGCCAAGTGACATCCCCTGGAGATGCAGGGTTATGACAGAAAAAGCCTCAATGTCTTTCAGTATGACAAGAGCCTGAAGACATCACTGACTTGTCCCAGCATTATGGTTTCTCCACGTGATGGGAAATAAGTGTAGACATGGGGATCATCACCTAAGGAACCTAAATTCTCCTGCAGCAAGCACACACAGGTAAGCACAGGTTTTCATTTAAGCCTCATTTCACTTCAACAACAGCACAATGCTCTCCTGACTCTCTCACCGTGGCAGCTGTGCCAGGCAGCAAGTGGGATGTGAAGGGCAAGATGCAAGAGAGGAGGTAGGCAAAGCCTCGATTCCCCTCTTCACCAAGAAGGGTTTTGCCCAAAACAACTACTGGGGCTTGACACAGTTCTTTGCAGATGACTGAAAAACTATAATGATGTATGAAGTTGTATTTCCCTAAACCAAGCTTTAAAAGGCAGAGAGATACCACCTGCAGTGACCCCACGAGAGGGTGAATATTCAAGACTCTTATATTCCCGTGACAGATGCACATTGTAAAGTTTTTTAACAAGTGCAGCTCCAAACTCTCAGCTTTCCAGAGGCTGTAAAGGGACTCTTGGGGAAAAAAAATACAGCTTTTTCTGGGGAAAGAAAAACCCAAAACAAATACAAGCTAAAATAATAGCCTAATTCAAAATTATTTCCTTACTACCTAACGTGGAAAGTCCGCAGTGATTAAACAGGATTTTAGCATAAGGGAGAGGGCCAAACAAATTTCTCAAGCTTGTCTTTCCTTTTTGAAGCACCTCTTTAACTCAAAGCAACATCTCTCCTCTGCAGCTGTTCTCTAAAAAGGAAGTCAGTGCACACACGGCTTAAAAGGAGACTCACAAAGTCTTGTGGTTACTGGCTCAAGAGCAACAGTGATCTTAACACTCAGCGGTCTGAACACGGGCTCAGCTCTGCTTGCTCAGTTTTATTCCAGGCTTGACTATTTTGTATCATTCTTTACTATTTCTATAAGCTGCTTCCTGTCTTGCCATTCCCTGTAAGTAAATCCCTTTGCCCATCATGCTTTCTGTACTTTTTCTTTTACATATTGTCTATTTGCAATGGCTCCACTGGTACCTGACCTTTGTGAAAATCACTTGATCTACTGCTTGCTTTTTTTTTCCCCCCTGTCAAACCACAGTAATTAAAGAGACCGTATAAAGTACTACATCATTCTGTGGTCTCTCACCGCATTCCTTGGATCAGCTGCAGCACGCAGGGCATAAGATTTATGGCATAAAGAAACAGTCTTGAGCATTCTTTTTTAATGCATATATTAGAGATTGGACGAGCCAATGAAAAAAGTGAAACCTCAGTTTCATTTCAAAGCCTTTTGAAAAAAATACTACTGTAGAAGAGCTCATACCTCAAATGTTAAACTTCAAACAGCAAAGTGTTGGGAGTTACTGCTCAGACACCCCCTCAGCTGCCAGGTACTCACCGAGTTGGGGTAGTTCAGATAGCAGATCTGACAAGGCATATCCTGAGCTGATGACCTTGTGTTCATCTGGCGCGTTCGAGACTTTTTACTGGGATTAATTACATGACACTCCGCAAAGAGCTTCTCCAAGTTGCCATCGAAGTACCTGCGTAACACAAATAGAACAAAAATTTAACTCCCTGCCCTGAAAAGTTATTTTTCAAATTCCGTTTGGGAGTTAAAACGTACAAAGTTGGATTTAATATTTCCAAAAACTCACACACTACTTTGAAGACTCTTCATTAACATAACACACCACGGCCCTGAGCACAGAGGTGGGGTTTAGACAAGCACATCATTCCAGAGACTCTGGCTTGAATTACACACTCCAGTCAACCCGAGAGATTTTAACAACCTCCTAAGAAAATACAATTTCAGCTTTACGCTTCCAAAGATTGGGTATCTCACGGAAAGGAGAATGGAAAATAGCTGGGGCAGGGGGGAGATGAACAACCACCTTCTATTTCCTTAAGGAAACAACTCTGCTTTCGTTTACAGGCTTACAGAAAGTTCTTCAACTCAGTGAGGAGGACCAGATTGGAAAGAATACTTAGCAGGCAGGTCAGCCTCTCCCCAAGACATCACAGTCTTTCCCCAACCTGCAGCAGCTGCAAAGAACTAATCAAACCTGACAATTAACCTGATCTACACATACATTCCCTATTTGAATTCAGTAAACAAGTCATCCCCCTGCATCAGCATCATCATCAAGTTAAATCCAAATAAGGTGGCATGTACTTAGGGAAAAAAACCTCTGTTTGAGGAGAACAAACAGTTGGGTGTGATGGTTCCAAAGAAAATAGTTTTGAGGGCAAATGCAACTTTACTACTGGCATTTGCAGTCAGCTAAGTGCTTATGGGGATGGTGGGCTGGTTTTGAAGGTTGTGTATCCACGTCAGGAACTTGGACTTTGACACTTGCACGTGTTTTTTTACAAAATCTCTGCCCTAAAGCCAAGGTGTACAGACAGAAAACCACCAACAACCACTTTTCACCTGGAAGTACCTATCCCTTTGAAATACCAATGGATAACAAATTCAGAGCAACCATTTCCTTCCCAGGAACGCAGAGACAATACATGATAGAACATCATGTGTTGCTCAGGGCTAAAGGGGAGCATAAACTGTCTGCACATACGTGTCCTAGACTCAAAATCACGCTGTCACTGGGCAAGGAGGAAATGAGAACTCCAGGAAATCCAGGATAACACCTGGATCTCCCTGAAAATGCACAGTTCCAATGGATACTCCAGAGTAAAGTCCAATGCCTCTCCAACTGCTCCACCACTCCTTATGCAAACACACCGAGAGCCCAGCCAGAAGACTGTTCCAGTCTCTCCCATGGTTAGGGACAAATCTCAATTCCAGTTACCATGCCTTCCCCCACTTGTTCCAGCATCAGCACAAACCATCTGTTTCAGCAGATCTCCCTTTGCCCTTCCTGTGTTCTCTAGTCAAAGGATTCACAGGCAGCAGCTGTAGCACCCTTTCCCAACAAAGCAGATAAGCTCCTCACATGACATTTCTCCACTTCCCCGTCCCAGCAAACCTTCTCAACCACCCATTTCCATTTCCACTCATCCTTCTTGAACCCAAGAAGGCCAAAACAATTGTAATCCCGCTGGAGATTTCACCACAATTTCATGCAATTTCACCTCTATTTCTCCTACAGATCTCAGCAAACAATGCCCACCTTTCTCCAGAGTTCCTTCATGTCAGCAGATCCATTTTAATCTCTGCTAAAAAAAACCATATTTTTTTCCATCTCTGTGTTGATAGGATCTATCGTGACACTTTTGATATTTCCTCTACAACAGTTTTTGATTTTTTGCCTCAAATTGTCCCTATTAAAGTGTTGCTTCTTGGTATCTCAGTCCTTATTTTCCTCTTAGGAACGAACACAATGCCTTTAACAGCCTTTTAAATCCTCTGCCCTCTTGTCCCTTCACAATGCAGATACTTAGCAACTCTAGCGCTTCAGATACCTGAGAACTGTTATGATCTGCTCAACTAATACCAGACTCTTTGCTCAACAGAGGTGATTTCGACAACTGTTTCTGTTCGTTTTTCAAAATTCATTCTCTTCATCCCAAAGTTGTTTTCTCTGTTACTTTAAAATTAATAGACACACCAGTGAATTCTTTTCAATTTCTTCACTTCTCACCCATACCAAGTCCATAAAAACATCAAGTCTTTTTGGCAGAGGGATCAAGCTGTCAGCCTCTTCATTTCCTCAACATTTCCTCCTGCACCTGGTAACTAATCTACAATTTTCTAGACATAATCAAATCCCATCCAAAGGAGTATCAAATATAAAAAGCTTTTTCACTGGAAAAATAAATGTTTCTAGTATACACTTCAGGATATTTACTTTGGTGAAAGAGCATTTGTGCACGTCAGGGTATCAGCAGACTTGCAGCAAGAGCTCTCCATAACAGAACACCTGCCATACACAATTTGTTACCTGTTCAGTCTCTGCTCAACTATGTTAAGTACTTCTTTGCCCAAGGGAAAGCAGACAGCCAGGTATGTCCAGAGACGTCAGCCCCTGAATGCAAGGGGAAGAGGCAATCTGGGCTAGCAGCCAAACCAGCAGGGCCACCCTGGCATCTGTCCTCTGCTCAGAGGCAACAGAGACGTGTGGCCACCAAGATAAGCACCTCTGAGAGACTGCAATACACCTCTGTCTGCCTCCAGGATTAAATCAGGCCTCTGGTTCCACACTGAAATACTTCTCTTTTCATCAAAATGATCAAGGGAAGACACAAAGTGGAAGAGCTGCATTTTGGTCTCTTCCTCATGAAGACATTCATCCCCAAAACTCCCCTTCAGGAGGGACAGACACTATCAGCCATAGAAAAATTGGAAGGTAATCAAGAAGTTTTAAGCTAAAGCACTTCACTTATTTCTGCACATCTCCCATCTCTATTAACCCAGTTCATGAGACAGAGGAAAACAGAATATTTAACATCTTTATTCACCAAAAGATGTGCAGCGTCTCAGAACTTGAGCACTTCCTCCACTACCCACTGCCATCCTACAAACAAACCCACCCCAAAACACAGATTTTTCCTTTTGGACACGGTCAAATAACTGGTGCTTCACCAGTCGAATAAGGCAGTTCTTAAACTGGGGCTATTATGGGGAATAAATACCTGCAACATACCTGCCCTCTGAATAACACTGGGCAATTACTTCATGACCAAGCTGGCACAGACAATAACAACCTGCTTATTAAAAACATGCATAACAATACCAACAAAACAACAAAAAAAAAGGCCATGAAGAGCTTTTCATCTTTTAAAACATGGAAGTTGTCACCTCACGAGCTCAGACCTCACCACTTAAAAAAATAAAAACAGTCCCCAAAACTAAGCCACATTCTTTATCTGCTTTCCTATGGGCAAAGTTTGATAAGGCTCTGCCTGTTAGGTCACGCTGAGTCATGATGAGCTAAGGTAAAAGAGAGGCTGCCTGGGTACTGTAAATATATGCCATTAAGCAACTAGGTTCAAGCTCTGACTTGGTGCAAAATCAAGCACCAAAAATTGCACCCAAACATTACATCTTCACAAGCATTAAACCCACCCAGACTGCAGGCAGGGACAGGAATTTCCTGGGAAGTCATCCTAATGGTTATTAGGGGTTACAGAGGCCAAATTTATACCAGCTAAATTGTTTCAAGTAAGAATCCCCCAGGAAAAACATAAAGTCACCAACAGTGTTGCTCCTGCCTCCCACTTTTGCCTTCACCTCTTGCTACAGCCATCTCAAAATCTTCTTGAAGGCCAAGAACCAGCTCTCAGCCCCTTCCCCAGCCTCCTACTCCTGCTTTAAACACAGCTCAGTGTCAGCAGAGTGCCACGAAGGGGTTTGTGGAAGCTCTCTGGTGAAGAGGTGACAGTTTTAGTGGTTTTCTACCACAATGGGATGTCAACCAGCACCAAAACCATGCCTAATGTGCAATAGGTCTGCATAAGCAAGGGACACAGGGTATTACTCATGGGGTAATCCTATAAAATTAAGGTATTTTAATGAGTATGTACCAAGAGTAAATGTTTACCTCTGGAATTTGTCAATATTTACATGTACTTAAAGTGGTTTGGTTGGAAACTGTAAAAGCCTTAACAATAACACCTCCCATGGAAGCAGCTCACATCTTCCCCCCTTGGAAAAAACCCACAGCCTCATTTTGTGCTTTAAATGGTGGCAGCCTCAGCAAATGAGCTTTCTGTGAGAAGGGGAAAAAAATAAAATATACTGAATAAAGGGATGAAACTTCAGTACACTTTTGTAGAGGCACTTCAAAGGGAGATGGAGGTAGCCAAGGAGCATGAACTTCAGCCTGACCAAAAGAACTGGCACAAGAAACTCAAATACAAAGACATGAACAGACACACGTTACAGAGTAGGAACTAAACCAGGATGCTGAACAGTTGTAGGGAGAATTAAATAGCCTTGAGGTGACTATACTGGTAACACTAAGCCTTCATACTTCCAACATTAACTAAAAGAGGTCAATCTCAGGAAAATAAAGCCTTAAAAAAATACAATCACTTCGGGGGGGCGGAATCTAGGCCAAGAAAGATACCTGAGCACCATCACTACCCGGAAATGTTACACAAAGGGGTCTAAAGGTGTCCTAAATCCTATTACCTGGGACAGCAGAAATATTTAAATTCCACAACTATCTACTACCAGGTTGAAAATCTGCTGTTCTTTCACACTTGCCCCCTGCATGAAGAGCACAAAACTTTAGGATCTCAGCCCACAGCACCTACAGGCTGTTATTTGGCTGGATTTGGCCTCCACCATGTAATAACAAACAATAAAAAGTACCTTTACCACCAGCATTCCCCAAGAGCTGGGAATCAAAGACAAGAAACAACCACAAAATGCTCCAGGGGGGGGGGGGAAAGAGGCAAAATTCAAGCTCTGATTTACATACTACAGAAAACCTAGAGTTGCAAAGACTGAAGACAAGGCAGATGCACTTAACCAGTGCTCAATTTAGTCTTGGCAAGACTGACAAAAGAAAGTGGCAGGAACACACGTGCTAGGATGACATACACGAGCAACTAAACCCAACCCCAAAACAGTTTCAAGATAACAGGAACCTGTTGCTGCTTGCTTTTTGCCAGAGCCTGTGAAAAATCCCATGCCTGTACGTGTCCAAACTGGAAAGTACTGCTTCCTCTAAGGGGCAACTAACTTCCAAAACTTCTCTGAAGTACAAAATTCATCCACTCCCACATAATCCAGTAATAAACATTTCTTGCCAGTCTGAAGTGCGGGTGCCTGCTAAGATGGTGACTTACCTCTCCATCAGCTTCTCTTTATCCCAGTTGAAATGGCTAAGCAGTATTCGAGTGATGGTCGCGGGATTCTAGAGCAAGAACAGAAAAACAAGAAACAATTGAGTAACAGCTTGCCCGAGTTGGTATCTTGTTACGAGAACACCATGTAGAGCTTTGAGTAAGCGCGTGGGGAAACCTCTGTGTCCAGTAACACAGTCCGTGCAGACAATACATAGTAACTAATACATACAGGGAAATAGTCTGACTTGACGGATAGAAAAATCAAAATAAAACCCTCTATAAACCTAAATGACCAGGTTCTCATTTCATACAGACAAAGACTTAAGGAACAGGATAGTTCCTGCTACCACAACAGATGCTAAAGTGTCAATGTCTCCACATCCAATGTGCTTACACAATGTAAACCTGGGATGTTCATAAAACACAGCAAAGGCCAACTGCCATCCATCCCACCCATTTTTTGCCACAACCTCCACATTATTTGCAGAACAAGAATATTCCTTGACTGTCCCAATCCCAAACACCAAAGCACCAGAAAGTACCCAGCTGTCAGTGTAAGATGATGTCATCCTTGGAAGTCTCAAAATGTTCCTGAAGCACCCTGAGAGAAAATATTATACACCTAAGGAAAGGAATACAGCCTAGAAAGGACAGAAATAAGACTGAAAATAATAGCTGACTTTCACTCACGTACAAGTTTTTCTTCCATCTCAATCTGTATCATCACCCAAAGGTTTCATTACATGAGCCAAGAAACACAACAGACCGTGCAGCTGCTGTTACACCCCAGAACCGTGTTTTAACTCCCACAAACCAAACTCTCTGGGCTCAGATTTGTGGACCATTTACACGTGCCAGAGGCGGAAGCAAGCGCCCCGAAAGCAGCTACGCATACTTTGTCATTTGCCACCAAAATGGAAGCTTGCCTTGGGGCGAATTTTCAGCGGACGCTCTGGAGCTGTTGAAAAGTAGGACATAAACTGGCAATGTGATTTCTGCACCCGCCGGCTACGGCTGCAAGTTGAAGCTGCCAAAAGCCAGTGCTGCCACCCAAAGCAGAGATCCCACCCCATCCTTACCATCAGCTGCACGCTTGCACGCCCTGTGCTCACCAGTCCGTGCTAGCACAGCCACCTTATACTGAAAATCACTGGCTCAGAAATGGATTTTTTTTTTTTCCTTCTTTTCCTTTAAGTAATTTGTTTTTTCACCAAATCCGCTCCCCAATCTGCTTGCCTGCCCGACCACACAGACAGCACAAGGGAGAGAGCAGGAGGGGACAAGCAGGATGGTCTTTCAGCAGTGACACCAATGAAACATTCACCAAAACAGAGTCCTGGGGTCAAAATCTAAGCACAAATAACTAGTCTTGTGGTTTATACTAGGAAAAGTGACACTCCTCTCCCTCTGCAGTGTCTCATTAATGCCAGCACAGCTTGTTTAAGATCAAATTAAGAAGTTTTTCCCCACTTAAAAGCCCATGTGAAGAAAAGCAGCTTTAGATAGGCTAGACCAGATCCCTGGTCCAGTCCACGTGGAACCCCATAAACAGCTGGGATGACAAATCTGCTGCACTGTGTGGGGCAGAAAAAACAGAAACCGGTATTGTCAGCCTCTCTGCTTTTTTTCTCTCAAGAAAAACCTTTCTGATAGCATCAGTCCCGTCAGTACGGAGCCTGCGCCAGCACTGCAGACAGAAGGGAACAAGCAGCTCAACTGTTCCACGTCAGTCCTGCCACCAACAAGCTGCATGGAAAAAATTAATTGAAGGTGAAAATATACTTTAGTAAACGGAGTGATTTTATGTTTAGGTTATCTTTGTTATGATGCCAGCTCCTACAGTCAGTAAAACTTTGATTTTTTTTTTTTTTTGGTAAAGATTCTTGGCCACTGTATTAAGGCTTCTGGGAATACCTATTAATAGCTTAATAGGCTAAGAGGCAACTAAGGTACTGGTCTCTGGCTGACTTTTCTTTTTAAAGATGCCAGAATGGTTCCCCCCGCCGTGCTGAAGGATAACTTACGTTGTATCCATAAGGAGCTGAAATGTTCTGGGGTGATGAGCAAGCACGACAAGGCCCACCCAGCAAACACTGCTCACTAAAGGACAGGTGGTGGCAAAGAACAAGAGAGTCTCGTTTCTTTTCTGCCATCTTCATTTTCCCAGCCAGACCAGGCCAGGTCTGGTATCCCAGATATCAGCATCACCAAAAAGCAAGCTGGTTTCCCACTGCAACAGCAACGTTCAGATTTAGGATTACACTCCAGAGACCAGACCATACGTTATTTGATTGTACTCCAGAGACCAGCACTGTTGGCTCAGCATATTCTACAACGGCTACAGAGCGAGAGGTAGCTTTTACTGGTTTGTTGGGTTTCAGCTTCACAGCAGTCGCTATTCAACATGGTAATTTAAAAAAATAAAATAAAAGGAAAGGAAACGCCAGCAGCACGAGCAGCTCCTACCAGGAATAGCTGGGCTGCCTGCTTTCTCTGCCTGTCACATCCAAAACTCTCGTATTTAAAAGGTAACCAGTTGTTTCAGTGACAGGGACAGCCAGGATTCGCACAACCGCAGCGGCAACAGCACAGCCTGAGCCGGCATTACGCAGGGAGGCCCGAAGATGGGGAAGGAGGCAGCGCTAAGAAGCTTGGTTTGCATCATGTAAACCACAGTTAAATACAAACGCACAAACCTCTCTGGCATTAAGGATTGTTCTAATTTAAGGCAAGGCACAGCAGCGAGGTAGCGGGTAAGAGCCGCTCCGCGTTAACTGCTCACGTGCACACGGTTCCCTCACAGCTACTGGGGAGCGGCTTCGGAGGAGTCACTCCCAGCACCCACCACAAGAGCTGCAGAGCAGCTATGGCCCGTGACTCAGTCACAAGGGTCAAAATGACACCCAAATAATTTGTTCTGAGCCCTGTTTTGACAAGAATTCTGCTACAGTTTTCTCTATCAGCCCTGCAGCTGCTGGCTGAGCCCTCAGCGAGAGCTCTGGGCTCTCACTCTGCCCAGCACTGCGAAAATTAAGAGAACATTTAATTGACACTAGATTATGCAGCACCGTTATAGTTTCTGTTCTGAAACCGGATGGGCTTCTCGTTTGGCACGCAGGATTAGCGTCTGCGACTCTTACACCATAAAGATCAGTTACAAGCAGGCTATGATGCTGCTCAGACGGGATTCCTATTGCTGCTCACAGCTGTAGCAGGAAGAAACATGCTTTTACAAAGGGTATTTTCTGTTGACAGAGAAGAATTTCCCTAAGTAAAGCAGCCAGAAACAGACGGCGAGCGAGGGGAAAAGCGACCGTGTTTCAACGCTCCCTTCTCCTCCAGCCACCGCTCGACGAAAGGTGAACCAGCAGAGCTTATTTACAACGGCCGCCTATTAAATTTTACATGTGGAAGCCGAGGGAGATCACCTCGAGCTGAGGGCAGCGAGCCTGTTGATACCCAGGCAGGAACGAAAGCTGAGGAAAGCAGCCATTTTGTTGACATTCTCAGGGTGCTTTAAAAGCTTCACTGTCACAACCACCTCGCTACCAAAACACTCGTAATAAAGCTCTACCCAGACAGAAGCACAGACAGTCCTTCAGCAGGGATTTTACTTGGTTTTTTAAGGCTAACGAAGCAGCCGAGTTGCAAATGAGCTTCAAACAGCTCCCACTTCACCTCTGCTGCAAGCGGAGATCCAGGGATGGGGAGTAGAACCAGGCTTCTCCAAAGAAGCATTTTTAATTGAAATAAAACCCCTTAATTTAATAGAACTTAATTGAACCAGAAGATCGGTCGCTATTACCCAAGTTGAATTCTTTTTTGCTGTCAAAATTAGTATGAATTGGAAGAAGGAACTTGGATGTGTTTAAATGTGTAAAAGAATTATAAATTAAAGACTATCGGGACATTAGCTTGAATAAGACTTTCCAAGCAGCACAACTTGCTGAATGACAGTTTGCTGTACTTGATCCATTCACGCTTTCATCCATCCAGACGACGCGTACGGTTAATTCTTGTGGTTATCACTGAGAAAAGTCTATCTTAGACTTAAGCTTATCCTCCCACTGAAGAACAACTTCAGCTCAGTTCTCCAGCAAAATCCTTTCCCACCTCCTTGAGACATGGTGTTGGTAAATTCTTCAGTTTATGTCTTTCCATTTCTTGGTTGGGTTTGTTTTCTAAACTGGTTTCGCATCAGTTGACTGCAAAGAGTTTTGCTCAGTGGTGACACATCACGCACTGGTCACGGTGGAGGAGCAAAGGGCCGTCAGAAGCACAGCCCAGAAGATAACACCTGTCAGAAACCCAACAGAACAAAGCTTCTCTCCAGCAAAGCGGCATCTAGGGACAGCATGTCACACCGTCAACATAAATATTTAACCAGGCAAAACTCCAGCCTTTGCCAGGAGTAGAGCGCCAAGAGGAAATTCCAGCTGCCTCCAAGCTCGCGCAGGGTCAAACAGCATCTCCAAAGCTTGCCACCATGCACACCATACCATGGAAGGAGGTGTTAAAGAAAATAACCAACACGTCACATTTTATGTTAGCAGGTACAGCAAGAGCAATCTCACCATGAGAAAGTTTAAAAGATTTCTTGATAAATAAGAGACTTTTTGCTTGCTTCAACTGTAGCTCTCACATGGATGGTGTGGAGACCAGCATCACCAGATGTTTCTCCACAGTGCTCTCCAGATGACTACAGGTCATGGAACTGCAGACAGTCATGCCCTAAACCTCAAGACCAATACAAACAGGCAATACACTATTGCATTAAATGCCACACTGAGTGGAAAGCCCCCAAAAGTCTTCAATGACTTCAAAACGCAACAGGTTTGCACACCAACGTTCCTTTCTGAAGGACAACTGCTCCTTCTTCGCCCACAGCAAAGAACAAAGGCAACCAACACAAGAGACCAGGCACCATACAGCTGCTTCCATCATCAGGTAGTAACAAAGCACCCACCAGCCCAAAATTTTGCAGTAACTAGGTCATCTGCTCTGCCTGATCACCACTGCTCTTCACTTGCATCTCTCCCAGTCCCATACTGGTAACCTTCGACATAAACAGAGTAGAATGTGTTTTAAATAAGCTTTTATCCTGTATTAAGTTACAGTAAGACTGTCATCTAAGCTTTGCATTGTTTTGCAAGTGCATCAAGTACCCTCTGTGAAGATCCATTCCCCTCTATTCTTTCAGGAGACAATTACAGGAAATCTTACAAGCACAATAACTCATTTCTAGCAGCTTTATAAAATTCCCAAGAACCAAATGTAGAAGATGAGATCTAAGTCTTGAGTACTTTCAGGATGGGATCTCCTAAAAAAGATACATTCAAACTTGCTAGTCACCAACTGAGAACTCTGAGAAGCTGCTGGAAAACTTTCCTGTAATCTAATATTCTGGGGCTCAATTATAGGCAGAACATAAGAGGGCTGTTGTGAGAAGATGAGGACAGCAGCTAAAGGGATCAGTCTGTCACCACCCATGCATGCTCTCCTCCTTGAACATGCCCTGAACCTTCTGAGAGCATCTCACTGTGGTATGTTTCTGCTATTAGCACTCCCATGGGGGATCTCAAATAAGTCTCATCCTCCAAACGCCAGTTTTGAGTAACAGCCACAAAATCTGGACTGTTCAATCTCTATGACCTCGCTGAGGAGATGGTCTTCATGTCCTACGGCCCCACTGAAGCCACAATAAGTGACTCTTTCAAATCACCTACCCCTGAATCACCCAACAATTTACCTGTTTCCTGCTGCCAGCATTTCCAAGCAGCTCCCCAGGAAGCCAGGCTGCTTCCCTGTGACACTGCCAGTCACTGCTATCAACTGCTGGTCTCAGGCTGGCACTCTCCACCTCACTGCACCTTCCTAGCAACACCCGCACAGGCTTCAGCTTCGATGCTGATCATCTTCTTTAGCTCCCTACATCCTTCTTCATCTCATTAACTTCCCTTTGCCACATCAGTGCTTCATTTTGAAAATGTTTCCAGAATTATTGTTGTTACAGGATGGCACCAAGCGGCAGCTCGGTATTACAGCCTTGGTTGGTAGGACCCTACCTGCACGTCGCTGTTTCGAGCTCCGATGCGCTCTTTTAGCCGAGAAAGGTAATAAAAAGCTACTTTGGAAAAACTCTATTAATTCAGTTAATTGGTTCAAGAGACAGAAATGAAGCAGTCAGTGGATTTACATTTTCTCTGAGCCTTCTGGAAAGTTTTCTGGTTAATGATTAGGAGCCACAACAAAGATCCATTATCTTTTAAAATCAGAAAAAACCACAACCCCAACTAACCTGCTAAAGCAACAATTCCGGGATGAATTCGCAAATTTGGAAATGCAAAAAATGGAATTCACATCACAATACTTGTCAATAAAAGAAGACTGGATGGATTTGCCATGCTGATGGGTCGGGCAGTGCTGGCCCTCGGATGACTGCAGAAGCTCCACGACCAACTCCGCACAAATTCAAAACCACGTATGGGCTACAATCAGGGAAGGGGTTCTCCAGTATTTCAGCTACACTTTCTTCTGTAGCAGGAGATCTGTGGTTTGATGACAGGGTACAGAGAGATGTTAACCCTTATTTTATACACTTAGTTTGAAGAACACGTTGGCTTCTGCCTCCTTTTGCTACAGTTCTGGAGTACAAAGTCAAGCCTTTAAAGGGCAAAGACCCAGAGATACAAAGGCCCTGTTATGCCGCTGCACACCCCCTGAGGACTATGGAACAAGAGCCCTCCAAACATACCTGCTTCCACAAACCATTTCTCACTTTTAATTCTTCTAGATTAAGGAGCGCTATTGTTTTATTGCCCACAAAGGCAGCATCACTCAAAGTACTTCCCTCCTCCTGGTGTCTCCCACCAGAAGAAATCCCAACAAGTGAGCAAAAACTCAGCAAACTTGTGTAACCACCACGAGCCGCAGCTATAGAGTTTCAAGAGTTGCTGTTGAGCAACTATAGCTGATGTATCGGGAGAGAAGCGGAGCGGGAGCACACGGGTGCCAGAGGATGTTTCAGAATGGGTTTATCCAACCCGTTGCCTCCCACTCGGGAATTTGCAAAGACTTGCCTTCAAAGAGTAGGAGAAGCTGATGGCATCGTTTCCATATCATTCTTCCAGCTTACTATTGCAGCAGTTCCTCAATCTCTCCCATTGCAGAGGAAGAAAAGAGCACACAGCACTGCAGCCAGGCTGTGGCCAAGGTGGAATTAAAAGCTCCCAAATAGTTCTGGGGAACATAGAGGACCTGCAGGCTGATCACACAAGCGGTGTCCACAAAGTGCACCTCAGGCCCTTTCCCCTTGTCATGATGTACTCTTCCAGACCTTTAGGCTCTGTTTTTCCCACTCTGCTCCATCAAACCAACAAACTGCTGGTTTTTCTGCAGATCACAAGCATCCCCAATGACAGAGTGAACATCATTCAATACTTTTCAGTCCTGCATGGCGTCTCAGACCAACAGTCCCTAGAAGGCTAGAGAAGACACATGGGTATGGTTTCAATTCTTGTCTCAAGCTCATTAATGCCGGGCTTGAAGAAAATACACCGTGTTGGTTCAAGAGGAACGCAAAAGCACATTCTGCCACATAGAAACAGTGCTGAGTGAGGGTAGAGTTGTTTAGTGACTGGGCAATATGTACCAACATGGCTCAGAACACAGGTTGGTCAGAACCAGGTATAAAAAAAAAAAAATCTCTTCCCTTGCACAAGACTTTAGAGAAGTCGCTGTGAAATCAGTCTGTCGAGAGCCATGTCAGGCATGGCAAAGCTGAGTCTTCCCTGTGTCAGCAGACTCTCCAAATCTTCTCGAACCAAAGACTTTAAAGCATATCAGGGTACAATTTGATAAAAGTTACAGTAGGGGTCCCACTTTTCTCCTCCAGTATCCCATTGGCAACATCAGCTTACATCTCAGGAAGCATAATCCAGAAATAGTATTTCTCATCTTGAAGAAAAAAGTAACAGTTTATTATCTTTGGAGACCTTACTGCAGCTTTTCAGTAATTCAAGGGGCCTTTCAGAAAGACAGGGAGAGACTTTTTAGCAGGGCCTGTTATGACAGGACAAGGGGTGATGATTTCAAACTGGAAGAGGGGAGATTTAGATATTAAGAAACTCTTCCTGATGAGGGTGGCGAGACACTGGCACATGGTTACCCAAAGAGGTTGGGGATGCCCCATTCCTGAAAGTGCTCAAGGCCAGGTTGGACAGGGCTCTGAGCAACCTGCTCTAGTTGAAGATGTCCCTGCCCATGGCAAGAGGGTTGGAACTAGATGGTCTTTAAGGTCCCTTCCAATCCAAACCAGCCTATGATTCTATGATCTTTCTTCCAAAAGCTTTCTCCACTTCCAACACCAATCTCAGGGGAGTGGCTGCTCAGAGCAGCACTGCAGCAGGACTGAGCCCTGTCTATAGCATCACTGCAGCATCTGGGGGCTTAGATTCAGCTGGCCTACCAAACATAAGGTTTTGTGACTTCACCATAGCCTGGCAAGACAGAAATGCACTTCTTTTTTGTAAGGTCTTTTATTAGTGGGTGTTGGAAAGACTAGAAGTGGCATATGTCAGGTCAACTACTCATCAAGTCAATAAAAAAGGAAAACAATCCAAAGCACCACATTTGGGGTTCAGGGGAATGCTGTTTTCAGTGACTTCCGAAGGAACTGTTTATTTCTGGGAAAAGTACAATTCTGCCAATGGGAGCTCCAGAAACAGTCTTGTTTTCAGGTGGAAGCAGGCAGTAAAGGAATAAAGTTGAAAGAGGATGGTATAATAGCTGATTTTCCTTTAAACCATTTTATAGAAGTCTTAAGGGGTCTCAAAAAAGCTTTCCCCGATTCCTGGATTTTGGAAAAGTATCTGACAAAAAAAGTGTCTATTCTGCTTTAAAGAAGTAGAAAAAACCCCACACCTGTAAAGTCCCTCTTAGAAGAGTATCCTGTAAGTATTTTGTGATGTCAAAAGACTATTTTTTCCTAAGATAACTTGAAGAAATAATGATGCCATGGCATACTTGGAGTGTGTAGAAGAAATCAGGCAAACTCTGAGAAAATAAGAACATTATTCTCTCACACCCCACCCAACATGACAGCAATGCTAGGAAGGATAAATTCCCATTAGCTTGTCTTCTTTTTCCATAGGCAATTTCCATAGCAGATATATCTGTAGGCTCAAAGATGTGCCAAGAAAACAATTAATTGATTTTATGGATTAAGAGAGAATTTTTATGGAGAAAAAAATCCTTAATATTCTTCCATTTTATCTTCCTCCTCCAGACCTCAGTTTGGTGAGCATTCAAGCACCAGGTACTTCACTTCTCTCTCCCTTATTGCTTCTGATTTTGTCCCCTCCTCAAAGCAGCACCCACTTTTACCAACCATTCCCTCTCCAGCACAGAGAGGGGACCCTGACAGTGGATCATCTCTGCATCATTTAGCAGAACAACGGATGTCTTCCCAAATTGCCAGGCAACATAAAACAGAAAGAGCTCAACCCTTTCAAGTATTTATCCCCAAAACAGGTTTAGTACACACGACATCACCGTGCTGAATGGGCAGTGAATCCACCCCAGTGATGCCTAAGCCTTAGTCTACCCCTCTCAATCAAGCAAAAAGTAATAATAATGTAGCCATCTTAACACTCTTAAACTAGACAGGCCCAGGAAATCATTGTCAGTGTAGCAGCGCCTGGCAACATCTTGACATTGGCAAAAGCCCCAGAGCAGATGTGGTTATAGCTTCTACCACTTCCCTGCACCAAAGCAGCTCTACCTGCAAAAGCACTTTTTTTTTTTTTCTGCTGGCAGAAGCTGCATCTGCACTAGGAAAATCTGCCAGCATCATTTTCCCAACAAGCCTCTTCTAGCTCAGGCCCTTTTTTTAATGATGACTTTGCAGTTTATTTATCATACTCTGCTCATTTAGTCTGTCTTAGTTTTATCACCAACAAAACAGAGCCCCGGCAACATTCTGTTTTATGAGCCAGGATTCCTGCTACAAGAAGTAATTTTCCTTGTTTACACCCCAAAACGTTTCCCTCTGAGGCCTCCACAGAGGCCACCTTTGAAGAAAGAGTATTCTGGTGCCATAAAGAGCTTAGCAATTTAGGCCCTCCAAAGCACCCAGAGCATCCGGCAAGTGAGAGCAGGATACCAGGGTCAGGGGAATTACGCCTAAAGATGACAGACCCCAAACATCTCCAAGAACCCTCTCCTCCAGATAGTTCAGCATCAAGCACCCCAGAGGACAGCTCCAAGTCTGCTCCCGTCCTAGAAGCTGTTGTCCCACCGACAAAGTAAGTACCAGAGATAGGAAGTTAGTTCCCAAATAGTAACAAGACAATGTATCAATCAACACGTTCAGTCAGCCTTTCAGTCACCACAGAGATGGTACAAACTACCAACACAAAGATGCTGGACACATTTGTCCACCAGATCTTCACAGTACTTAGAAATTATTACTTTATTTTCCTGTGTGCATACTAGGTGGGATTTTACCCCAAGGATCTTTTTACTTGACACAAAATCAAACTTCACATCAACAGCATCTACACAAACCACTTTCTGAGGTGAAGAGACATGCAGAATGAGAACCTTCATCTTCACTTTAAGGCAAAGCTTTATGGTCAGGGCTTACTAGAGCTTGTCAGTGCTCCCAGAAAAGAAATGAAGCTGCTAAGTAAGCATTGGAATGCTCTTCTTCCTATCATTTTTAGACAAAAGTTGCTGTTCAGCCTGTTTTAATATACACTGATCAATCAGCTAAGCTCTGTCAGTTCTGAGCACCTACCCGGGAGTCTCATCTCAGGCCTGGGGAGGTTTCTCCTCCAGTTACCCTCTCAAGAGCATAGCTTTCACACATCCTCTCTTCTTCCCAGAAGAGGTCCTTGACTCCTCTTCCTTCCAGACCATTCCTTCCACCTCCCTGAACCTGTCTGGAATGTAGGTTATTAGGAGTTAATTCTTAAGTTATTCTTCCCACATAGCTGTAACTACACATGCACCCAAACCAGGCCACTACAACTTTGTCTTCGGGTGTAGCTACACACTTCTTTTGCTGATGGTACAGAGTTGAGCAATGCCACTGCCATCACTTCTAGCAACCAGAGCAAAGGAATTGCTTGCAGGTCAAAGAGTGGGCTGACTGATAAGGGTTAAGAGGAGGCACCTTTAATCAGGGAGGCCACCATTCCCATTCATTATTTGGCCCTGCAAATGGCTGTACTCATGCAGTGAGGGAACAGGAACTGCCCAAGCAACACACCCGTGCCTGTGCCCCTATTCCAGGTTGCACATATCTATACACCCCTAAAAGTGTTAGATACCCAAAGAAACTCAAAGCACCACAACAGCTTGAGCTAGTTGGTGATCCAAGCCAAGCAGCCTACCAACAACAGCCCATACTGCCCCAGCCCAGAAAAGCAAAGAAAAACCCTAAAAGGAGGTTATCCAAAGCACTCCACTCCATAGTAACCAGTTCACCAGCTTACACACACACACATCAAAGCAGCACAGGAATAGTCAAAATCAAATATGTCCCGTCAGGATTGTTATCTAACAGTGTTGTTCAAAATACCAGCTACTTCCTCTGCAGCTCTGAAAAAGTTTTACTGAACAGGTTGAATGCACTTTGCCAGGGTAGCAGAACACTCACACAGCTTACTCAACGCACTCCAGGGTAGTAGTTCACTCACACTGTTTACTCAATGCACTCCTCCAGAGGTTGACCGAGTTTACTAATCCCAGGCAGGAAATGGAAGCCTTCAGAACCACTTAAAATTGTCATTTCTTTATCTTGGAAGAAAGTCTCTTTGTGCTTTCTCCTTAATAGGAAAAAGCAGATATTAAATCAATAAAGAAAATAAAAACCCAATCATTGAAGAAACACCCAAAGAAGTCTGTTATTGTGCCAGCTGACTGTTTTCAGGTGCAATTATACAGATTCTTCTGGATCCATGTTTTTTAGCATGTATTCTCCACTTGCAAGAGGACTTTAACTATGCTCAAGTAGAATCCTTCCAAGCAGGAACTCCTACTCCATCCTGCTTATCCACTGAAAAATAGAGTTTAACAGTGAAACAACACACAAAACACTACTCCATCGAGCACAGACAATTCTTCTGAAGGGCTCTAAAGGCAACAAGCAAATACCCAAGCTTTTCATTTTCAACCTCGGGGATTATCTCCCTCCAGCTCCCAAATTCCTCAAATCACAACGCGATCAAAACTTGATCTTTTGTCAATTAATGTGCACCCTTCCCACACAAAAAGGCATGTTCGTGGTGTCCCAGAATGTGGAAGGTACCTCAGACCAGGAAGTCAGGCAGGGAGTTGAGGAAATCCGAGGAATAACCTTTTCTCTTTCACATCTTTATGTTTCAGCCACAAGTACTGTCCCAGAGACCTAATTTTGAGGCAGATGGCCAAGACAGGCTCCTTGCACTGCTTGGCCCTGGAAATGAGAGGTTCCACATGGTGCTCTGAGATGTAAAAAAAACTTAAGCAAGGAGATAGAAAACCAATAATGCTTTAGAGAAGATTGGGAGGAAGAAACTTAAGGTGCCAGCATGAGCAAGTGGGCACCAGCTAGAAACCGTCAGCAGCTCAGGAGAAGACCGAGATGACAAACTTTGGGTAGGTGGTACATTTTATTTTATTTTTTCAAGTGTTTTCATGGTTTATTAGCTGCTTCCTTGTTCCAAGTGCCTTAGATACTGTTGAAAGTTATCTCCATAAGACATTGGATCTGAAATAGTTCCGGACATTTGGCAAAAACTTCTCAGTCTCTAAAAACAAGTGAAGATGTTGTAGTCGAGTGTTACATACATACCATGGTTCAAGCCCTTACCACAGTGAACTACTCTGAATACCAGAAATAATTACTCAGCATTGCGATGCCGTGTAAACAAGGGGCCTCTTTTGAAAGAGTGCCTGTAGTTCTACAGACATTTCAAATTCTAAAAAGGCAGTGGCTTGTGAGGTACAACCACCAAACTAAGTTTCATGTGAAACCCTGCTCCTGAGGAAGCCTCGAATAGCAGTTTTCAAAGCAGTCTTTTCAACTATTTCCATCACAGCTCAAGATCAAAAGCTAAAAGCAAGCTAAGGAATCAAATCAGGCCAGACAAACTCAAGGTTTTCAACATGCCCAACAACAAACACCCAGGATGGCAAAGATATTTACATATTAGCAGAATTTCCATTATCAAATTAAGGAAAAAAAAAATATATTGCCCCTCCTCACTCCTGCAGAGCCAGTCTCTTCCTCACCACACTGGAGCCTCCTGCAATGCTATCCTCCATGAGCTCAGCAGACCTCTCCAACATGCCAGCATCTGTATTCTGGGCTGCACTCAAATGCACCATTTGGCACTACAGAGGAGCTACGAACCCTCCATGCACATTTTATGCTAAACAAGGCTGCAATTTTCTTGCAATTGCTGAAGCTACTGAATGATTTCATGAAATTCAGCAGCATTATATGTTCATATACATGCAAAAGCCTCCAAACGTTCTTTACAGCTGCCAATAATACAGCGTAGCCAGCCACAAACAAGGGAAAGCATCACTTGTGGTATTTTTAGATCCCTCAAACTCCAAAAGCAACAGAAGTCCAGAGAACTGGAAGCACAACCCTGATCAGGTAAGTTATGGACTGAAGGACATGGGAAGAACTTTCAGCCTTCGTTGTTACTTCCTATGGAGTCACGGCTCTCACGATATTGTCTGGATTCTTTCCTCAGTTACCAACTGTTGAGAATGGTCTTTCCTAAGTGGAAGAACGAGCAGAAGAAAAGACTCCTCCAAATGATTTCTGTATGAAAACCTTGACTCACTGTTATCACACAAGCACAGCTTGGACATCAGCAATCACTTCCTTAAAACACTCAGATCTGACTCCAAACACAGAACCACGTTCTAGTTTGCCTGATCTCATTAATGGAGGAAAGGAGAAGAGTGATTATTTTCAAAATAGACAACTGAAAACAATTGAGCAGGTACCCAAGACACTCATGGAGATGCTGTACAGGGAGCTACTTTTCATTTTGGAGGTAATAGCATCACTTGGAACAAGTGGCGAAGGCTTCCAGGTCTCGCTTTCAATGACAAGAAACTGAGACTGTCAAACTGAAATTCTGTGCACCACGCTCCCAAATTTAACCTTGCTTCCCAAACAGCACTAAGCAAAAAATGCAAAATATTTTTTGAACAGACACTGGACTGCCCCTACACTTCTATATCACACCACAGGAAAGCAAAAGGCATCACAAGTTTGGGGTTTATTTCCTATTATGAACTTTTAACTCGGGCAAGGCTAAAACTGAGGAGTCAGAGCTTGGGGCCAGTATGAAAGCGTCAGCTCTAGTTTCATTTTTAATGATGCTGTAACACCCAGAAATCACTATTGTTTCACACGAAGGTCCAACAACACTATCGTCACAATTAGGACTTCTCCAGGGCACACCAGTTTCCAGTTTACAGCAGAAGTAACACTTCTGCTTTGCACAGCAAGTGCAGACCTACTCACTAAAATTAAACCCACAGGAAACAGCGATAACTGTATTTACTATTTGTTTCCGCCTTTTAGAGACAAATGTTTTAAAGTAGCTAAAAAAGTGTTTTCAGTTTCACTTTGAAAACATCCCCAGTGTACACGCCAGTCCTCATCTGCATCCACGAGGCCCCTGAGAGAAGGCACGTTGTGATTTTTGCAAAATTATGTTGAGATGTTGAGACAGAAGGACTGAGCGTGAAATTTTATTTATTTTTTTTTTTACTCATGGCCAGCCATGAGATTTCCATTTGGCCTAACGGAAACAGAAATCTAAAGCACAAAGCAAATGGGTCATTTAAAGCCAAAGTTTAAATTACTCTGGAGAACTGGCAAATAGAACAGGACTTTACCTGTTAACATTGAAATTTAAAAGAATTATTAAAAAAAAAGTCTATTATATCCTGAATTGCATGTCTTGGCAGCCAGGGAACAGATACCACATCATTTCCAAAAGCTTTGCAGTGATGACTTTAAACCAGGCCTTGGGAATGTTTCATCACAAAAAAGTCAACTCCATTCCTTGGAAATATGAAATGCATTCCTCCTGTAATGAAACACCTTAGAAACGCCACATGACACGAAACATGGAGTTTCACAAAGCATTTCCTACCAGCTTTGTAACATTTAAAGCCCCAATGGGAATTCTATCATCAAATAACTAACCACACAATGAGAGAAGTCAGAGGTTTGCAAATTCACCTCGCGCAGGCAGCGCGAGCAGACCCAAAGGCGAGCGGCATCAGCTTGAAGCGCTTCCGCCCCCAGCCTCCTACCCAACACTCATCAAGCAGCTCTTCCAGCGCCTCGGGTATTCCAGATGTCATCTCCAACATTCAATAGTCTGAAGCAGGACCCTGTTGAACAGCAGCGATTCCCGTCGCTCCCCGACAAGGCATTCCCATTTTGGGAGAAGGTATTTGGAATGTACCACCCATGGCACTGAACTATACCAGCACTGGGGAGAATTCCCAACATTACTGCCGGAAAGTTCACTTTTGTATGGATCTAGTGATGGCACCTTCTCCCAGAGAAAGCCTGGGACTGATGCTTGACCATACAGCAGGTCAGGCACAACACCCAGCAGCATCCAGGATCCCGCTCCCTGCTCTAGGGTGAGGGTGGGGATGGGGAGGGAAAGGCTCAACATCTTTCTCTGCACTTTTTTTTTTTTAAACATCAGCCACCTCAGAGCTTCACCTCAGCATTTTCAACACCTCACCATTACAAAGTCCAGAAAGAATGAATTTGGTCAGTGACATGCCAATGATGTCATTGGAATGCTCCAGAAAAAAAAAGGTGACCAAAAAGGAGAAACAAATCCAACTGAGAAAGAGAGAAATGGCAGAAGCTTGCAACAAGGAGAACACCGGGCCAAGCAAGGCTACAGAGACACAGCTCATCATGTTCAGAGTAGAAATAAACATGCTACTCTAAACGTTTTTTCCAAGTTTATTTTCAGAAAATCTAGAGCAAAGATGGAAATAGCAGCCTGATATAAAAAAAAAAGCTGTTAACAGCAGCAGCAAATTATTTGGATAAAAAGTTCAGAGAGAAAGAATCTGAGGAAGATGTTCAGCTGGCAGAAAAATGCCTTCAAAAGGAGACAACTTTTTGTTCAACACCACTCCTGTGTCCAGGTTTTTACAGTTGTTCCCTGAGTTCATCCGCCAGCAGCTGGAAAACCACCAAAAACCTGCCTGTTTACTTGGACGACTGAAATTCAAAATAACATGGCCAACGACTCCACTTGTTGTAACCACAGTGATGTCAGGGTAACAATACTCTGACGTGAGCTGGAGTTTAAAAGGCTCAGCCAATCAACAGCACAAGGTTAAAGGGCTTATTCATACCCCTCCTTGTGGGAGAGGAAGGGGGATTCTTGTTGCACGACACACAGAGTCAAATCAGATTATAAGCAGAATTGCCAAATAGTGTGCAAAGACAACCGCTAAACACCTGAAACCCCGCTTATGCTCACACAAGAAAGAGCAAATGCAAAATATTCTGAGTATCTGAGTTGTTCTGAAACTCCCCTAGCTCACTGCAAGTGCAGTGGTCTTGAAAGGCCAAGCAATAGAAGAGATAATGGCCAAGCTGCTGACTTCAAGAGCCTATTACACGCTATGGTGTCAATTCCAGGCTCTGTAACCAGCAAGTTGACCCCAAGTGAGCTACTACTTCTGCAAAGCCTTCATAAAATCAGCCCCCTGTCCTGAGAAGCTGGTGTATTGCTTGTACTTGGAAATGACTACATGGATGGGAGAATACATTTAATTTAATCCCTTCAACTATCAGCTAATAAACTGTTCAAATTCAGTGTTTTAATACAGACAAAAGCCATTTAATATAGACTTGTACCTACCACAGCTCAGATAACCCCTCGCAGATATTTCATGGCTCACTGACACCTTTTCCTTTCACTGCAGCTGCAAAGATGACCAACTGCAAAACAAAATCGTATTTATACCCTACTCCTGACGAGAAGAAATCAGGATCTTCACTGATCAGAGGGCACAAAACCTGCAGTTGAAGTTTCCAAGCACAGGGCACCTCTACACTGAACAATTAAGTTCCCAAGCGATATAAAAACAGAATCACAGCCATCATCACTCGATACCAAGAACCTACCATAGATACCCAGGGACCAAAGCCAACCAGTACTCGACTGGAACAAGTGAATCACAGCACTGCAACTGAGGATCCGCAGCAGGATCCTTAGCCAATGTGACTCCAGAAAAGGTTTACTGAACCAGAAAAGCAGCAGCAGCAGCAATCCTGGTTGGGCGCCAACAGCAAGGAAATAAACAGAACACGGCCCTGGAAGGTTTCACCACCAGCAACAGAAGCAAGGATGAGCAAATTCCAAAGCATCAACTGAATTCAGTTCTCTTACCTCTGAACAGCCTAGAAATCCAGTGGCAGTAAACTGGCATTTAAAAGCCATTCAGAGCAACTGAATGTTTTTTTTATTCTACCCTCTTCTGATAGATTCCAGGGCTGAAGCTGATTTTAGGTCCTGAGTTTACCCAGGACGTTCTGAACAAACTGGCTTTCTGCACTCTGGTAACCTGGGAATAAAGTCCTGCACACCTGACACCAGTAACCACTGCATAAGCAGCAGCCACGGTGGTTCCGTGGAGGAAGTTCACAAGGCTTCTCCAAAGTCCAGTGCAGGGCCAGGCTTCCTACCACCACAGAAGCACAAGCTCTTTACTTATATTGACTTCTCTCCACTAGTTCTGAAACTCGGACAGTCAAGCATGTCAGTCGTACAGCTCAAGGGCAGTATAAGAGGGGCAAAAATACCCCACAGACCAATATCCAGGACTTTGGCCAAGAAATCAGTTCATGAAGAACATGTAGGCGAGTCCAGGTCTGGAAAACGGCACAGTGGGAATACACTCTACTCCTCACCAGCCAGAACTTTTCCACCACTTTGCTTATGCAAAGCTGGGACAAATGGTAGAATCTTTTCAATACAATCAGCACAGATCATGATTTTTCCCTGTCTTAGTCATTAAATACAACCTCACCATTTTAATGGCTATTTCAGAGAGTAAAACTTTTCAGTTGTTAACTCTTTGCATGTCTACTTGTCGTTTGTTTCCCTCCCTATATTAGGATCAATAACCAGTAGCAAAGAAACAGCCCCACTTAACCAGGGGATCTTCTTTAGCTGTAAGATAATCGGTTAATCTAGAGAGACTCCTTTATTCAGCTTTACCCACACAGGACTATTATTAAAGCTATAAACTTTAATATGACTTCAGAAAGGCCATTTACTCATTTAGTAAGCAAATACTTCTACAGTTGTTTGCATCAAGCTCCATATAAACTACAGTTTACATTTTAAAGCTGCTACGAGAGCCACTGTAGAGTGCAGAATAGTTGGGCAAAAGCATTTGCTGGAGTATCTTGTATTTAAGCGGATTTCCCAATGCTGGAAGGACATACAACAAGCAAAACAACCACTGCCTGGGCACTGTATCCTTCAGTATTTAATATCCACAGATTGCACTCTCTCAGGCTATTCCTGTTTGCATGCTGGAAAAGGAGAAGCGTTTTCTATTTACTCACTCTAACTGTGAATAATATCAAGTAAAGGGGAACAAAAGAAAACCCAGGCACTCTGGTCACCTGCAGAAAAAAAGTGAACAGCATCAGGAACTTTAGTGTGAGCTGGAGCAAAACCTTACCATTGACATTTAGAAAGGGATGCCAGATAGCTTCAGTGACTTGAATTCTTTTCCAAAAGCTCAAGAACCAACAGAAAAGACTTTCAGACTTGCATACTTTCATTTCCAGACACTAAATATTTTTAACTCAATTTCCATCTTAAAGTAGCGTGCTTAAAAACGGGGGGGGGGGGTAAAAGAAGTTATCATTTTGAAGCAATTGTTCGTATCCCTCCTAGGCTGTGCTGGAAATAAACACAAGGTTCCAGCCCATGAGCAGGAGCGTGCCTGTATGTGGCAGAGGGGGAAGGGAAGGAAGAAGGCAACAAAACCAGAGCCTGTCTGCCTCTCCTCAAATTCCAGAGCTTGCCATCGACTCACCGGCTTCCAGAAGGAACTGGCGAGGCTAAAATCCTATCAGCCCGCGTGACGATGGACAGGGAGGAAGGCCAAAGGCAGATTACAGCCCACCGGCTGGAATCCACACAAAGAAGAGCCCTTGTAAAGCCAAGGGCCTCGTTCCCGACGCTTCCACGGCAGGAAGCGAGCTGCCGGCCTGCCCCCCAAGGGGCCTCCCCAGGGGAGCCGGGTGCCGAGGAGCCCCTTCTCC